>JAQFYD010002249.1:0-10122 GCA_034694225.1 Bourletiella hortensis
GCTCGTATGCCTTCACCGCCGTCCGTGCCAAAGAAGATTCGGATTGGCTCATCTGAATTGGATTCACATTAAAAAATACATAAGCAAGCAAGACGCCTATGGTCCCAAAAGCAGAAACTTTTCGCACTTTCAAAATGTGTAATCTGCCTTTCTTCAAAAGCTCGGGAGCGTCAGTAATTTCTGAGAGAGTAGGACGAGCACGAATTTTTGTGTGATTTACCTTTCGAAGCAGGAGTTGTCGTATCTTCGGTGTTTGTAGTAGCTACAGTAGTGTTGCCATTTCCGGAATCCGCATGAGGCTCATTCTCAGGGTTATTTGGTGGATTTCTGAGTGCGAATATTAGAATGATGGCCAGGATAATGGCGAGGGCAAATACTACCCCGGTTATACGGTGATTTCTGTTCATTTTACTCTGCTTTCTCCTTAAACTTGAGACAGAAACCAAAGATCAGAATTATTTTTGCTGAATTGAGAGGAAGTAGAAACGCCCCTTGGAATCCTGGTGATGCTACTTGAGAGCGGTAAACAATGGCAATGGGAAGAGGATCTCCTTTTGCTGCTTGTGGACGTTGTGACGAAAAAGACTTGCAATCAGCCCGGAAATGGACATCCTATCTTGCCATAGACATTAGTCACGCGGACAGGAGAGCAGCAAGTGTTGCACGCCTTCAAACTAAAATTGCTGCCTGCCCAGCCATGATATTAGTTAGTGTCTCTTTCGCTAGGAGTATGCAGCACTGCAAGGTTGAGTAGGATGAAGGATATTTCGTTGGGTCCCTGAAACCACCTGCAAATTTTTTCCTGCAGGGGTGCATGACGACAATGAGGTGTGGGTACCGCTGAGCCAACAAATGCGCATTCTTCTGCTTCAATCGGGCGGACGGGATTTTAGATTTTGATGAAACGGCAGAATGTCTCATTGAGGCTAACATGTCCAAGTAAGTTCCAAGTCCTTCTTATGTCCTACACTCGTCGTTAATGCAAGAATGTCATACGTAGGAACTGAAATTTAATTTATGAACCCACAGTCAAAACAGATTTGTGTGCGAGTGCGTGCTGACAGTTTAACAAAAAGGAATACGACGCCCCTTGCATGAATTCTGTGCCCAACAAGGCAGCTCCACACCATGATCATCCTCCGCATCCCAGCTGACATCTGCTGCAGTTTCCTCAGAATCTCGCAACCAAAATTTCTGCACGTCCAAGTGGTTCCATAATAACCTTCAACAGCAGCAAATGATCCATACGGGAATGATTATTGGCAGGGCAACCAGCTTTTCGCAAAAATGATTATTATAATTAGAATTCCGTGAATGATTGTCAGAGTTGTGATAAAAATCATTAAAACTTTTGTGAATCAAAACTTAAATGTCAGCCGCGATTTATAGCAGGTTGATAGATTTGTTGAGAACGATCCCCGCCGCTGTGAGAACAAGCTGTTTGTCAAAGTGGAAGGCAGATCCGCGTGCCTTTATGCGTAGCTCTCTCAGTCCCTTCAGATCCCTACGAAATGTTTTCCCATTGCTCAACATCCAACTTTTGCCGGCAGCATCCCTTGTACCAGCAAGCTGAAGCAGTGACTCCAGCCAAGCTTTGGAGCTAGAACTGATGCCAGCATAGCTATTCATCATTTTCCAATGCACAAAGAAGACCCAGACGGCCACGTAGCCAATAATCAAGGACGTGGGTCCCTGTGTCCGCACAAATTCATAGACGGACATGACGAAGACAATGATGAGCAGCGTATGCATTGATCCTTGAAGGGAGGCGAAGATCCCATTAAATTCATCATTGAGGAGCTGCAAGCACCGGTAGAAATTTAGCTGCTGCCGTATCGAGTTCAGTCTCATTCCCATTGTTGTGCCAAGTTTCACACTGCTGGCCGGATCGGCCTCGACGAAATCAGACATTGTAAACATGTAAAGGATTATGAGACCCGAAAAGAGTGATACCATTTGGGCCAAGCATGTGAAGATGTAGGCGTTAAATGTGAAGGAGACGACGGTTGCACTAAACAACACGACGACTCCACGTTTCGCTGGGAAAGGATGCTGGACAAAAAGCGAGGAAAGAAATGCTGGATAATCAGGACGCACAATGTTGCTCAGGGGGATGAGAGCCACGTAGGTCCACATTGTGTAATAAAGTGTGGACGCAAGCATGTGACATGTTTTCACTCGGAGACGCGAAGGCTGATGACCGTTTGACTCACTATTTTGGAGAAAGCTGACGTACCTTCTCCAGAATGCCACAAAATCATTCGTACTTGTCACCTCAAGAACATAAATAGCAGCCCCGAGCATGTAAAACTCCAGACCGAGGATCATGTAAAACTTGCGAAGGAATGGCTCATGCGGATCCAACGCAGTTTGAATGGTTCGAAAGATCATGTAGAGTAAGTAGGTGAAGAAAATACTGACGTGGAAATACCAAGCCTGGGCCCAGCGACCTTGTGTGATCCTTGTGGGATGATTGCCCTCATGGACCCAAGAATATGGGTGACAGTGAAGACGAGGGAGAGTCACGAATGTTTTTTTCAAATATGGGAACACTTTCTCCAAATATGGATTCATCTTTGAATTTTTTCAGTGGAAAAGTCGAGGGTTGTACTGCTTAATAGATTGAAGTATGCGAGAGACTGGAAGAATGGCATTGGCTGCCACCGTGTTTTTGTGTGGTCGGTTTCAGCGTAAAAGCTCATTCATAAGCAAGAAACTCTTGTTGACAACTTATCACTTGATCGCTCCTTTCCAACCCGTGCTTAAATTATTTACCAGATAAACCCACATGTTATTTTGCTGTCATTTTATTCATGATAACCCCGGAGTCCGGCGTCGGATTTACGTGATAGAAGAAATATATGATTCCATAATTAATTGATATTGATGAAACGTGGCCTCGGGATGAGAAATCTATTCAAAACAGAAACAGGAAACATAATTAAGGAAATAGCAAAACCCAAAATTGGTAGAACATCCAAGCTTTTCATCCGACGCAGCGAAAGGCACTGGTGGTCAAGACGCAAATATTGGCACAATTTTGATCCACGCAGGGGTTTTCTCGGGTTATGGGGAAGTTCCAGCTGGTTGTAGCGAGCTGCTGAATATGACCCTCTCCAGTAAGCAGAGTATCAGGCCCCCTGACTTGGGCATTCTTTCCAGGCTGTTGTCGTGAAAGTTTCCCCAGTAAATTCTATTGTTGTGGAGAGGTATTCCCCAAGGATAGAAACCAGCCAGATGTTTAATATTTTCGCTGACCTCAGTGCCATCCAAGTTGCTGGAGCAAATCTTGTGAGCACTGTATTCCGTCCAATACATCCTGGAGGCGTCGTGGTCAATGATGATTCCCACAGGGTGATCCCGCCCTGACACAACCGGTACAACGTCACTGCCGTCCATTTGGGCACGCATGATGTTACCCGGCCAACGCGTCCAGTACATTTTTCTGCAAATTTTACGAAAAATCCTGAATCAGATCCTGCAAAAAATTGAATAGCTGAGCATTCAACTGAATGTGCGGATGAACTCGTCTCACCCATTATTTGGGTCCATAATGCAATACCATGGAGGTTCCCCTGTCCTGCAAGAATATTCTTGCAGTTAAGCAGTCCACTTGTGGATTCTTCACAAACGAAAACATAGCCATTCCAGCTGACTCCATACAAATTTCTCGTACTCCAGTCGAAGGCTAGTCCCTCGACATCTCCATCTGCAGTTACAACCGCAAAATTCAAAATCAAATACCACCAATGTGAAAGTCATCATCGTAGCAATGTCGCTCACACTCAGTGGACTCAAAAACAGTGCACTGTTTTTCTACACTGCAGTGTGGACGCCAGTGCCGTTTTCATTTGCTGCGTAAATTCTGTTGGTCGTCGCATAGAAGACCTTTACTGTTGACCCAGTCAAAGGTCAAGCCTCGCAGATTTTCGTAGCTGCTTATGAGCGTATGGGAACGCAGTGTTGATACGGAATAAGCTCCTACGCCTCCTCCTCTGTCCGTGCCGAAATAAATGTTGGCCGGCATAACTGAAATAATGGAAACAAATGTGAATTGCAACAAAATGCATTCTTGTCCTCTGTAACGTAATTATTCAGTTGACACCAACTGCTCTCGATCCATTCGTCACACTTGGTGACGTCAGTGTAGACACCATGGACATTTTTGCCACGGCATCTCATATCGCCCCAGGAGGCAATCCCGCAAAGAAGTCCCTTGAACAAGTCAATGGTCCACGGGAATCCCCTGGGCAATGGTTTTGCTTACCTCCAGCACAAATCATGTTATTAGTCACGTTCTTGACATCTCTGAGTATTCTTGCACAGTCGTCATGGTCGCCAAATTTAATTTCAGTCTCCGATAGGCTCCTAGGTAAAGTCTTGTTCGAGTCCATTACTCCATAGCCGCTCAGAATTGCCCGTTCTGTTGGAATTCAAATTGATAGTTTTAGACCAGTTGGGAATTGCGAGTAAATAAATGATGATTTAGAATAATTTTGAGCTAAGTGCAGTGGCAGAATAAAAAGCGAGTGACGCTTCGAATCTGGTCTGTTTTCATACCCAAAGCCTGGAGGTCATGCAATCCGGCCACGGGTCTGATGAACGGAAGTAGTTTTAAATTTTCGTCAAAGCAAAAAGCTGCACTGAGAAGAAACTTGGGATACAGGATTGAAGCGGAACAGAATCAAGTACCGGCTGGTCCCTGTGGATGACTTTGATGGGAGTGACCTTCGGCGCTTTGTTAACGATGCTGTTGAAGATAAGTTGAAACCCGTATGGAAATCACTGCCGGTTCCATAGAGAAAAAATGAGCATTTCCATGTGCTGGTCGCCGACAATTTCGAGGAGGTTGTGCTCAAACCGAAATAGGAGCGTGATGTCCTCTTCTATGTGTTTGCTCCGTGGTAAAAATAATAATGATAAAAATGCATCAAAACCCAGCTTTTTAAGCTGCCAATGCTCATGGAAGGCTTACTGTTCTGTAGGGGCGGCCATTGCAAAGAATTCGTCAAGACTTTCAAAACACTTGCAAATAACCTGGCAGGACCGAGACTTGTCTTTGGAAAATTTGACGGCACGGCCAATGACCTTCCACCGGGTTTCGAAATCAAAGGCTACCCCACAATTTTCTTTGCTCCTGGCACTGCCAAACACGCACCCGTGCTTTACGATGGGGACAGGTCCTACAAGGATGTCAAGGTATGCTTTCTCGAAAGTTTTCACGTAGCTGGAAACGCAGCGCTTATCTGGAATGTAATCCAATCGGAAGCTATCTCCTTGATGTTTACAACGAAAATCTCTAATGTTTTACAGAGAGCTGTAATTTGTCTTTGTGCCATTAGCACGGCCCGAATGCATAGCATTTATTAAATAAAACTTATAAATTTAGCGACGTTTTCATGATTTTTTCTTTCAGAAATTCCTAAATTTCAAGTCATCAATATTCTTGACAGAAGAGGAACGAGAAGGGAGGCACAAAGTTGGGCTGTAGATGACTTTGACTTTACTTGTGATTGTAAATAAAAGCTTTTGCTGCGAATGAAAATTAAATGTTTACAAAAAGTCCGCATAATTTATTAACTTCCAAACAAGGTTTTTTTATTCTGAAATTTGAATTCCCACTGGCTGAAATATTCGCTGCGTGTGAATGTTACACGTTTGTGTCCCTTTGATCATGTGGAAAAAGAACGAAAAGATTCAATGAATGTGTGCAAAACCGTCGCTGTAAATTGATTGATTTGAAAAGCATGAATTTATTTTCTCCTCATTTTCACAAACATGAAATAAATCAGAGAAGTGAAGCATTAAGCTGGGAGTACATTCATTGGGAACATCATCTCAAAGAAATTAATTTCAAGACTCCCACATGAGGTCAGGATGACAAAGCGAATTGGTAGCATGAAAAGCGAAAAAAATTAAAGCAGAAATGTTCATTTTCATTTGTTCAGAGAATACAGCGAAAGGCGCTGGAGGTCAAGACGCAAATGCTTGAGCAATTCTGATGCTCGCAATGGTTTTGGCGAGTCGTGGGGAAATTACGACTGGTTGTAGTGAGGTGTCGAATTGGCCTCGTTCCCTTAAACACAGTGCGAATATCTTGGCCCGACTTGGTGCTTCTTTGAAGGCTTTTGGCACGATAGTTGCCCCAATATATTTGGTTGATGTGGAGAGCTATTCCATAAGGACCCGTATGTGACGGAAATGTTACAATGGTTCTGACATCAGTGCCATCCAAATTGCTGGAACAAATCTTAAGGGATTCAACCCAAAACATCCTGGATGCATCGTAGTCTATGGCGATTCCCTCGGGGCCATTTAGGCCAGTAACAACTTGGCCGCGGCCACTGCCGTCCATCTCCGCACTCATGATAACGCCTGCACTATAGCCTGCTGTCCAGTACATTTTACTGCCAACAAGAAAAACATAAAATAAACCTGTGACCATTCAACTGACAAAATGGATTCATACCCTTTATTGGGGTCCACTGCAATTCCTTGCATGGACCCTTGTCCTGTAAGAAGGTTCGTGCAGGCAAGCTTTCCATTCGTTGTTGTTCTACAAACAAATACGTAGCCAGTGTGGCTGACTCCATACAAATTCTTCGCAATCCAATCGAAGGCTAGACCCCAGATGTCCTTATCTGCAATTGTAGCCACAAAATTCAAAATCTACCGAAAATATGATCAAAAGGCTGTGATTGTCAAAGTCAACTCACATTGGGTGGATTCACAAACAGTCTGAACGCCAGTGCCATCTTCGTTCGCTGCGTAAATTCTGTTGTACGTCGCATAATAAATCTTATTGTTGATCCAGTCGAAAGTCAAACCTTTCAGATCTTCATTGTTGCTTATGAGTGTACGGACATCCGAGGTTGATTCGGAATAAACTCTTATGCCTTCTCCACGATCAGTGCCAAAGAAAACACGTAAGGGTTTGTCTGAAATGGAAGCAAAGTTGGAAGTTAAATCTGACTTAATTGCGGAGTAAATCGGTCGTGATCAGAGTAGCATCAATGTGGAAACGCCAGTGCGGTGTTCCTTCACAAACTGAGTCAACTTATTAAGAAACAATAATTTACCTGCGTCGTGAACGTCCACCTCTCCCTTGAAAATCCTTCCATCATTAGTGAGTAAGGTGCAGCACCACATTCCGACGTCATCTTCCATGATGGATTCAATCCTGATTGAACAATTTCCGGCGTCGAGTCCATTACCAACGTAAGAAATTCCACTCACATCCGTCCGTCCTCCGTCCTGGACAGTTTGCTCGTCAATGAAGATTTCTTCCCGTTTGCCTTTTATCGTACGGCCCCACAGACAGGCAGTCAGTTGTTGTCCTTGGGATTCGCAAGTTAACACCTGAGAAGTATTCATTTTAGCAGCAACATTAGGATGAGGCGCTTGGGCTGATTCAACGGTGGGGGCCGTGGCCGCAACTAGAAAAACAGAAATACTGAAGTTTAATGTACACGCCAACTCAGCTTTCTCACTAATAATAATGGCTAATGTCAGATATCACTGCAAGAATTAGTGGAAATGTGAGCAAAAAACTTATTACAGGTAAAAAGTGCCCTCAGTGTTCTCTGCTGACGCTGTAATTTTTCTTCCGCCGCTACCAGTTTTCTTTTGCGAGTTATGTCGATCGTCCGGTACGGAACACACGGCTGTTCATCACGGAACACTTGGTCCAGAATCATCAGGAATTCCGTCCGCAAATCGTTGACCTCATTTCCAGTCGTCTTTTGAGTTGTGCCTTGGGGAGAAACTGACGTTGCTGTAATGACCACAGTTGCAGCCAACAGGACAATCAATGTCCAGCCACCCATTTTCCCGCTATTTTTCTTGCCTGAATTACGGCGGAGTTAATCCTTGTTCTGAAATTTCCACACAACAATCACGATGACTGCTCTATGAAAGAGAATTATTACTTGAGTAACTATGAAGATGACCAGTGAAGGAATTACTTGGACTGGAATTACTACGGACAGGGATGAGATTCTATTGTCGTTCGGATTACTTTCTACGGCGAATAAATTGAATGATTTTTCCACCTCCTGAATGCACAACTAACTCTGCTATTTCAAGCTGTCAATTGATCCTCTGACTCTATACAGAATGAAATCTCACAGTAAATAATAATTCTCTTGATGGTTTTTACATTGGAGAACAGTGACAGTGGAGCCAGAAGGAGATTAATTGGATGTTAGCGAGAAGACAGGACGCTGACGACATTCGCCAGATACGGCAGCTCTTGACCCTCACTTTGGCTCATCTTCTTGACATTGAAATCATTAGCTGTTAAACTTAATATTGCGTCTGAATGAACGTGTCAGGAAGAATATGCAAAACATGATAGATATTGTGCACGCGTGACCTTTGACACCATCGTGTTTGTTGCCCATTGGCCAGCCAATGATAGTTTGAGTTCATTTGACAGCAAAATCCCTAGAGTCCAAGCAAAGTTTTCCAAGTCCGCGGGAAAATTTAAACCAGTCATGGGCGTTTAATTTGCCTTCCTTGTAGCCTATTTCTAAAATTCTAAAAATTCATATCCTTCCTTTAAGGCTAAAATTGATTTTTGCCTATCCTTCTTGCCTTCCTATTTTCTGCGAAATATTTCGCCTTCCTATGTTTGGCCCTATATAGCCTGTTTTGGGCCTGAAGCAGGAGTGCAAAACCAAACTTTTTAAAATAGCTTTTTGGTGGTGGAAACAACTCAAGTCAACTTATAGTGTGAGTAACGCAATCTGTAAATGACAAATCAGCTACCAAACATGGTTAACAGAAGTTTTAAAATGGCAAGGTCTAGGCCTGAGACTCTGCCTACCTAAATTCCTAGGAGCAAACACTGCCTTCCTTCTTCTTGCATGAATTTTAGGCTGGATAATTTTCCTACCTTTAAATTTTGCCTATTTTTAATAGTCTTTCTCAGCCTGCCTATTTTGTAGCCTACTGTGTAGCCTAGTTTCTATGTAGGCGCCCATGACTGATTTAAACTTGAATTTTCTCATTGAATTTATTTTAGCATTCAAAAACTGATGCATCTTTTCTCTTTTGCAATCAAGATTTGTGTGAATTCTGAAATTTGTGGCACAATTTCAGATTTGATTTGAAATAAAAAACCGAGATGTCACAAAGTGGGAAGGTCTGTAGCCTTTCTTGGTGTCGACAGAATGACCCTCACTTGACATTCAAGAATTTTTCGGGTAATAGGGCTGCCAACTTTCCAGAACGTCAGGCCGGGACAATTCAACGGGAGCTCCAGAATTTTCCGGGACATCCGGGACACATGTACTTTTAATTGCATCGATATAGAATTCAAGCCAAAGCCGAGCAGAATCTATAAAAATGGCACTTTTGGGTCAGTTAGTGCAATGAAATCAATTTTAGGCTGCTGAACATGATCAGGAGCCTAAACTTTTCTCACGACACCCGGTCCACGCCCAAAATCCTCATACGTAGACAGCTAGACAGACGAGCCAAACTGTCGCCTGCCGGCGCTGTGGCCTGTGGCCTGACCATCGGGCCTGCTAGCACCGGCGCGTGATAATCACTAAGCGAAGGAAAACTCAGCTATCTGTCCCGAACTTTGTCAAAACTAATAACAACTGTCCACTTTTATCTTCAGTTTCGTACATTATGCATAATGTTGAGTGCTGCTACCACTTTCCCTACCAATTTCGTAAGTACGTCTGAGGAAAGCCAATTTTTGGCAAACTGCCAGCTCCTGTGGACGCCCATGCGAAAGCCCGTCATTCAAGCGGATGCAATTCTGAAGCTCGGCGGGAAACCGACAGGTACGGACGTGAGCAAGTGACGCTCTGAGAAATTCTGAAATTTGAAGAGTAACAGGAAGAGTTAACGTTAAGGTAGTGAGAACGTGTGATAGAGAAGAATCGGTTTGGTGAGAAGATCACTAATTTTTTTACGCCGAGCTCCGATAAGCCTCAAAATTTTGACCGAAAAAAACCTGTGAGAAATCTGAAGAAGAAGGAGCGAACAGACAGGCACATGAGTATACGAGGGACAGGTTAGCTGAACGTGCGGAAGGAAGAACGGCAGGAAAGTCAACCAGAGGAACGTGTGAGTGGCAGCAAACCTACACCCAAGTCAACGCGGGAA
>JAQFYD010002250.1:0-10121 GCA_034694225.1 Bourletiella hortensis
TGAAATGTTCGAAAAACTTGAACAGCTCAAAGGAATTCGTTGTGGAAAAGTCTTGTCGTCGGCTGGCTGAGATACCGGCAGATAATTATCCTTCAGGCAGGCATTCCTTCTTCAATAAGCAAACGTAGAAAATTGCGTGCGCTCTTTAGGTGCCGCATATAGCTGAAACCGTGGAAATTATTACTGTCTATAAAGCTGTACAGGACAACTTACCTTGACAGGCTGCAATTGTTGACAGGCTGTAGCCCTAACTATGAGAGTTCGTAGCGATTTTTGGCTTTCATGTTGTCCGAATTGAAACATAATTTTGACATAGGGGTGTAAGGCGAAATTAACAGAGGTTTCATATAAATTGGAAAGTATGAGGCGAGGAAGAAACTGAAGCTATTATGATGAAATGAGGCGCTGACGCCGGATTATGATGATGATGATGATAATGAGGAAGAAGTAGGTGGTCATAATGATGACTTAAAAGTTCATTTGAAATGAGATGATGAGGGATTCACATGGGACTTGATTTGTTATAAAGCTACGATGAAGGTTTCGGGGTCATTGGAGGACGATGAAGAATTTCGCCACAAGGGCAATAATTCGTCAGATGTTACAAGTTGTAATAACAACTTTTAGTGGCAGTAGTTGTCTCATTGGTATTTCTACGGTTTGGAGAACTTGTTGCATAGATATCACATAATTTTAGGGAAAAGATAAGAGCACGTTGGACATATGCTTCATATCCTACAACAATGTTAACTGCTAAAGAACGGCTCGTGTAAGCCACTGCTGCCTATTCATTCAAGCTGAAGTGCAAAGAGAGGAAGCAGCGTAATTTTCAACGTAGGTTCATGACGATTATGATTACTCCCTTCATGACATCTCCAATACCAGTTTAACGTCTGCTTCACCACAATGGAGAATATTTTTCAGATATTTAAACTATTTTAGATAATTATTAACGTCTGCCATGATAAGTAACAACATGCCAATGTCCCGCCGCTGTTGTCCAACTTTTGAACATGTTGTTCTCCATGCCGTTATTGTAAAACTTCAGAAGTAATGACCAGACGAGAAGATGAACATTTACACAAAGTATCGTGCAAAATGTAGCACATAGTATTGTATACTACGTCACGTGTACGTCCGAAATAATTGTTCCTGCGTGAGGCTTCCCGACACTTTGCCAGATTTTAATTACATGAGCCGGAATGGATGGCAACTACTTCATCTTCTCTCGCCTTTGTATTTTCTTATCACCACTTCGCCTCTCATTAGCTCCAAAAATTGTGGCTAATAGCTCCAAACTGGTTCAACGAAGAAACATATGTGAGCCAGTTTATGTGAATGACTGATTCTGGCCTTTAGTGGTTATTTGGTGATGGAAAAAATAAGGAAGGCATGAATAATTGTTGTTATTTTGAAAAACTGGGGATTGTTTGATCTTCATTCTTGGCAAATGAGGATTAATAATGACAATTAGTCCCTGTCAGGGTGGTCATGGCTAAAGGACTGATTTAATCAGGAAAATAACTATTGTTCGTTACGCATGAAGCATTTATTAGACTCGCTTGTTATGGTGGTTTTTATCCTTGAGTTGCTGCATCCAATCACTCTACCTTTGAAGCATGTCTGCGGAATTAACTAGTGATGCATGACCATGAAAAGCAATTACTGACAGGATGATGGCTATGTTTTTCAGTTTGAGCTCTCTAGAAGTGAAAACAGCGAGGAGAAAAATGCGGAAACTCAAGAGGGTTTTATGAAGAAACAAGGCGCACCGGACATCCCGGACCAGATTGCTATTGAGACTGGGATCCATGAGCAGGTGGAGCAATTGCCAGGGTATGCTCGATACCCTCCCGTACCTGTTCCTGTGCCAATTCAAGGCTACCCTGGCAGCTTAGTTCTTCCCTTACCGCCTGGCCAGGATGGTCCCGGTGGCGGAGCAGGAAAGAAAAGTACGTGCAATTTTCTGTATTTCGAATTTTGGATGAGTTAAAGTGAACTTTACTAATTAATGGAATGTAAAAATGAAACAGACCCTCATGAGCACCATCATGGCGGTCAACTTCAAGGTCAATTCTCTCAGCAACATCAAATGCGTCAACCACCCCCATTATCCTACCAACCACCACCTCACCATGCCAACCAACATGATGGCCGTATTATGGTACCAAAAGGCAAAGAACATGAGCTATTGATCGCTGCACCCAATGGTGGACAAGGACAAGGCCACCAACAAAATTCTGCTGAACAGCATTTTAAGCATCAGAGACCTCTTTTCAATCCACAACATGCTCCCCCACCACCACCATTCCGTGGTGACCAAGGATATCCAAAGCCTCCTCATTTGGCTGCCGTCCAAAGTGGTCAGGAGGCCCTGACGGCAAATATACTCAAAGAATTCTTGTCTAAAGCTCAAGGTATAGGAAAACCACCACCACGATTCCCTGGACCACCTCCACCACATCACGGTGGAAACCTCTGGGCACCACCTGGAAAGCAGAATGTATTACAACACGGAGGTCCTCAACATGGTGGCAAGCCATTCCAAGCTAGCAAGGAAGTTGCTAATGATCTTCAGGCCGAAGGTGGAGAATTCCCTGGACCCGTTGTTCAGTACGGAGGGGTTCTTGGACCTAACCCAGCAGGACCATGGCCTCAGGGACCTGAGGCACCAGATATGGCAAAAATTGTCACCTTGGATGTTAAATGTGAAAAGAACGTTATGAGGATTTTCGTTGCTTTCGACCGTCCTTTCTACGGTGTTATCTTCTCCAAAGTACGCGATAACGCTTACTCTAACGCACTACTGCTACCCCATGATGTAACGGGTAAATGAAACATGCTAGGCTCTAATTTACTATTGTTATTCAGGGTCACTACCACAATGTCCACTGTATTCACTTACCTGCCGGACTGGGACATACCTCTGCCAACTTTGATATTGGAATCGACTCTTGCGGTACCCAAAGCAGTGCGGGAGAACCTGCTGCATATGGAGCGCCCAGCACTAGCTCCGGCTCTTATTTTGAAAATATCATTGTTATTCAGTACGACGCTCAAGTTCAAGAAGTATGGGATCAGGCCCGCAAATTGAGGTAATTCATGAGAAAACCGCATCAGCCATCGCTTACAGGGAACCGGACTAAATGCAATAATAATTATTTTCAGATGCACTTGGCATGACCAATATGAAAAGACTGTCACATTCAGACCATTCCCAGTGGACATGTTGGATGTTGTAAGAGCTGACTTTGCTGGTGACAATGTAGGATGCTGGATGCAAATTCAGGTAATTTTTCAAACAATAAGTCTTGCACATGTCATCACTATGCAGCCCTTTCAATTGTTCATCTAATCACTATAAAAACTTTTATTGAAAAACCAGGTCGGAAAGGGACCTTGGGCCTCTGAAGTATCCGGTTTGGTGAAGATCGGTCAAGAAATGACAATGGTCTTGGCTATCAAGGATGATGACAACAAATTTGACATGCTTGTCCGTAACTGCTTCGCTAGTGATGGACAACGTTCACCCATCCAACTTGTCGATCGTTATGGCTGCATCTCCAGACCTAAGCTCATGTCTCGCTTCACTAAAATCAAAAACTTTGGAGCATCCGCATCCGTCCTGTCCTACGCTCACTTCCAGGCATTCAAATTCCCCGACAGTATGGAAGTTCACTTCCAGTGTACAATCCAAATCTGTCGCTATGAATGTCCCGAACAATGTGCTCAAGGAGGTGAGGCTGGACCAGGTGGCTATGTCGGAAAGAGTGGATTGCCTTCAGATGAGAAGGACGCTGATGGTGAGACCGATGGAGCTTCATCAGCCCGTCGTAGAAGACGTTCACCCCAATTTAACGAAACCGAGTCTTCCGTCGAAGATGAGAATGAGATCTACGAGTATACCACAACCTTTAAGATAACTCCACAAAAAGATGAAGAAGAGAATGTTGGACTGAATCGTATCATCACAGTTGTGTCAAATGATGATCTCGACCTTCTGTCCCAAAGTACAGGGCTAAATGCGAATAATAATGCTGATGAAAGCGTGCCAGTTGTTGAGGCCTCTGTAGATGATATTGTATGCATGTCTACTATGGGATTTGCATCCATGCTTGTCATCCTTATTGGTTGCTTACTCATTGCCTGTGTAGTTTCTGCTATTCTCATCCTGCGTAAACAGAAGAGGAAGTATTAATTTTTATAATAATGTTTTCCTCATAATTTATTTTTTTGTTATTATTATTGTTGTTTGTTGTAACGCAGCTTGATCCATAGCTTGAACTGACTTTTTATTGTTTAGTTATAATAATAATACTGTTATACATTTACGCGACAAATATTATTTATTATTTTTAAACAAAATTACTATTTATTTTTTAATGTTTTTAAATAAGCTTTTGCATACACAACTGTTACTCTTTTTATACATTTAAAAAGAACCAGAGACGACAAAAAATACGAAGAACCAATGTAGCTTTACGTATAACCTCATTATCTGTCATGACATGTCAGTTTTCCCCAGTGCATTGTGCTGCATGATCTGCTGCTCTATAGAATGAGCCGTCAGTTATCACATTTTCTATTATTTTTAATAATAATTATTATTACTAGCTACATCACCCAAAGTCTCATATATTTGTAAAAAAAGAATAAAAATGTAAATAGCAAGAGATGATGGATGTACATCTGCAGGGCGCAATGTGTAAAATTAGAAAAATACTAACGAGCTATAGCTATAGCTAGTACACTCTAAATATGATATGGATTTAAAAATTATGGTGCAACTTATTTCAAATTAATCAAACACGCCAATGATTATTATTGTAATTACCACAGATCATCCAATAGCCGATTTATAATTATTAATGCCTCTTGAAAAAGTACTCAAGGAAGCTCCGTAGCTTTAAATATGATGATGATGATGAATGCTCCAGCCGAAAGTGTACAAAAACGCGGTGTTATAATCCACTCGGCGAGTTTAAATTTTCACCTCTTGTTAGATAATACGTAATTTACAAAAAAGCCAAATATTATTGCAATAAATATTGTTGTAGTTGTTATTACTTCTGTGAATCGTTCATTTATCATAACCGAATCCATTTTTCATGGAATGCTTTGTTGGATAGGTGGTTGCCGATGCCGCCATGTTTGCCATCAACGTCTTTCCGAACGTGGATTTCTTGGGTGGCGTTCATAAGGATGAATATGGTTTCATTAAAATATGTTAATAAGGCGATAAAAAAATATTAATATACAGGTTACAGGTCAGGTCAGGTCAAACTATATTCAAATTCATTATTCTGGCATTCTGGAAGAAGTTGCCATTAAAATGTACACAATGGAATTTGCGGATAAACGCGGCAATTTCAAACAGCTTTCCGGCCACGGTCGGCGATCGCGATCATCATCAAACATGAACTTGTATTGATTGTGTGAATGGAAATGACCATCAGGTTTTAACTTTAATCAATCCAACTGGACCAGAAAGGAACTAATTGCCCGATAAATGATTTTATTGGGTAATAATTTAATTCAGTTGTAAGACGGACCGGACCTTGCAGAAAAATTGGGAGGAAGTTAGGGGCATAGCTGCAGTCAGTGTGGAACAATTCGGTGTGAAATACTGCTGAAGTTCAGTGGTTCAGTCAGTCCGCAAAAATCTGCGGAGATTAGGGTTATCAAGTTGATCTAGGGCAGAGTATTATTGTGATAAAAATGTATAGACTAATAGAAGTCTGTATTGTTGGTGCAATATTTGTGGTGGGACTGGCGAGTTGTCAAGACCCCGAGAAAATTCATGGCTGCGGTGGCTACGTACGGAGTCCATTCAAGCTGGAGTTCCATCAGATCGAAATTAAACTGTAAGTTTGATAATGATGAATTCATTGTTTGATGACTTGTTGCGACTATCAGCTTCTCCAGAGCTTGTCCGAGGTGGTTGAAATGACTGTTGTTTTGGATCTTGTAGGTACACCAAACAAGGAAGTTTGACGATGAAGACTGATTGTGCACCAACTACTGGGTATTATTTCATTCCGCTGGACAGGCGTGGGGATTATGTGTTGAGGGTATGAGTGTGATACAATACGATTTTGAAGCTATTGAAAAAGTTCTAATGGGGTTTCATTTATGCAGATAAGTCCACCAGAGGGTTGGACGTTTGACCCACCGGAGTATGAAATCAAATTTGATGGGGAGACTGACTTGTGCTCTCGTGAAGTAGATCTCAATTTTGACTTCAAGGGATTCTCTGTTTATGGACAAGTTGTGAGTAATGGCCATTCGGAGGGACCAAGTGGGGTAAAAATAACGCTGGCGGGGCCTCATGACCTCAAGTTAGAAACTCTGACTGGAGACAAGGGCGTGTACTCGTTTGATAAGATACCTCCTGGGAAGTACTCTCTAAAAGCGAGCAATCCGGATATGATATTCGAAAATGATGAGTTTTCTTTTGAAACTGTCAACAAGAATATTAACGTTGAAGATAAGGTAAATTATTGGAGCCGAAACTTTGAGAAATGCTATAAGAACATTATATCAATGAGAATTTTATTTGCAGATACGAGTAAGTGGATACGTTGTCACTGGTTATGTAATTAGTGACTCGAAGCCGGTGGAGGGTGTTACAGTCATCTTGTACGGCAAAACTGGTTCTAAACCGGTGAAAGGATGTGCGACGTCGACTGAAAATTTGAACACAAGGAAAGACGCCGATGAAGTTTTCCTCTGTCTCACGACAACAGATGCAACTGGAAAGTTTCAGTTCAGAAATGTGGCTCCTGGATCGTACTCTGTTGTGCCTGTTTATAGGTTTGTAAATGAAGCCCAATGCAGCAAATATTTGGAATGTGAAATGAGATGAGTAATACTATGTTGTAGGGGAAAGAACATCGCATATGATTTGAACCCAGAGAAGCAGAAATTTGACGTGAAACACGAATCTCTAGTGCTGCCAACAAAATTTCAAGTCGAGGGCTTTACTGTCCAGGGACGGGTAAAGGACTTGTCTGGGGCGTCAGTGCTCGTGAACGGAAAAGTCCAAGCTGTTACGGGGTCTGACGGCACTTTCAACATCGCGAGAATGAAGCCCGGAACCTATGAATTTCAAGTAGTCTCAGGTAAGGCTTTCGTGGATAAATTACTTGCTGGTAAAATTTGCAATTCGATATCAAAACGGAGATGCTTTAACTTTGGTAGAAAAATATCAGTTCGACACAGTCAAGCTAGAAGTTAGTCCATCGAAGCCGGAACTACCTGTGTTCACACCGTCGCGGTTTCTTGTTTGCGGGAAAATTACTGGGAAAGACCTTAGTCGACAGCAGTTGACACTGCAAGTGAAATCTTCAGGCCCATCAAAAGATGGATCCAAGTTACTGTCGGAGCGTGTCCAAGATCCCAACAAGGTTTGCGTGTTTCTCCCGGCTGGGTCATATGAAGTATCTGTAACAGCTGTCCCAGAGAGATACTTTGTTCCACTGAAAGCAATCGTGCAAGTTCCAGCGACGAAGGAGAAGGCGTTTGAGTTCACACAGTTTCAGGGAAAGATTTCTGGTGTGGTGAACTGCAATCTGGGATGCCCCAGTGGGGTTACCCTGAATGTAAATAGCGATGGAGCACTTGTGAAGCAGCTGAACCTTCAAGGCTCAAACAAGTTGAGTTTCTCCATTGACAATCTTGAGTCCGGCAATTACCGTATCTCAGTAGATGATAACAATAGGTTCTGTTGGGAAAATGACGGCGTTCGAGATGTGTCTCTTAGAGATGCGAATATTGATAACTTGTCTCTTACTCAAGCTGGCTTCAAGCTCCAGATTTCTTCTTCTCACGACACCGTGGCTAAGCTAATAAGAAAGGAAGCCGTTGAGCGGGAATTGAGCTTAAAAGGAGGTGATACGACGTTGCTATGTCTGAAGAGTTCAGATGTTCACAAACTTATTCCCACTTCCTGCCATATTTTTGAAAACACTGAGTACATTGTCAATCCCGGATCTGTCAGTGAAATTCATCTGCGTGCCGTCAAGCATACCATTTCAGGAGCTGTGTTGTCAAAGGAGAAAATAGATGACTTACGAGTGAAGATTAATGGAGAACTCCTTAACGGTGGTAAAGTAATAGAGGGCAAGAAGAATGCAGAGAATGAATGGAAATATGATATTACTTTTGGAGAAGCACCTGGCAACGCAGTCATGGTGACATTCCAGTCCGTAGGCTTTTCGTTTGACCCACCGGAACTCTCTGTGATTGCTGGTGACGACTGCCAGACTGACGCTTTCACCTCTCGAGCCTTGAAGGCGCACATCATTAAAGGAAAAATTACACCTCCTTTGGGTACGATAATATTTCATTTCAGAATGTCTAAACCTAGCGGATGACCGGGAGTCAAATTTACACTATTACTCAGATATCAGATGGAGTAAAATTATCGTTGTTCTGATTGCAGAGGATGTACAGATTCGTATTGATCTTTTGGGAGAAGCTGGAGAACCCACCATTGTAGCTTCAGACGCCAAAGGAGAGTACATAGCTGGGCCATTCATTCATTCTTCTGGTTTCAAAGTTACTCCCTCGAAGCCTGGCTACGTTTTTAGCCCATTGGCTAACGATCCCTACTCTTTCAGCTCCTACCAGCTGGCTAAAATTCAAGTGAAAGTCGTTGGTGAATCTCCAAATGAAGCCCTTACAAATGCCCTTCTTTCCCTGAGTGGACCGAATGCTTACCGTCAGAACCGTTACACTGATGCCAACGGGGAAATGACATTTACTGACTTGCAACCTGGCCAGTACTATCTTAAAGCTTTGCTGAAAGAATACCGGTTTGAACCCAGTGCTGTAAACATCCAGCTGAATGAGCAAGAAACCAAGACTGTCACTGTCAAGTAAGATCAACGTTTTCTCATAATGTCACAAGTTTAAATGGAAACGTGCCTAAATTATTGAATTTTTTTAGAGCAAAGAAGGAATCTTTCAGCTTGTACGGGCAGTTGTTCTGCCTCAATGGCGAGCTTGTGCCGAATTTGCTCATCTCTGCTAAAGGAACTGGAAATTGTTCGGAATATGGTGAAGAAGGGTTATCTGACGAATCAGGAAACTTCAGGATTTGGGCCCTGAAGTCATCGGTAGGCTTGAAGTTTTATCTATCATGAATTTTGTGGGAGTTTTTCACCAAACTTATTATATATTTATTTCTAGTGCACATACATAATATCTGTGTCCACGAGCGGCGATGGTGCAGGCAAAGTAGAAAGGACAATTCCATCATCCTTGGAAGTAACTGTAAGTGTTGTGTAACTCGCACAATGGAACTAATAAATCTGTAACAATAATTTGTAAAAATAATTTGAAATTAATTTGCAGATCGGCCAGGAGGACATTAAGAACGTTAGCTTTCTCGTAATGACCCCCGTTACTCGCATGGACGTCAGTCTGCGCGTTCGCACCAACAAAGACAAATATCTGGATTCCTTAAATGTTTTCATCTATTCAGCCCGCTCTCCCGACATTCCAATCCATCGCGTTAATTTCAACGGGTACGGCTTCCTCGTCTTACCACAAGTGCCCAAGGATGGTTCCGAATATTTCATCACCTTCGATGCTAAACTTGGTGACCAGTACAAGTACAAGTTGCCTAGCGCTATTAATTTTATTGCAAATGAGTCCTTCGCACATTATACGGTAGACTTTTTCGTCGAGCCCGCACCTTTAGAGCAGGATATTGGGAAGAGCTCCTACATTGCAATGACCATCGTCATCATCGCCATCGTCGCTAGCATTTATTTTGACAAGATTACTAAAGTAGTTAAACTTTACATAGAAAATCATTCAGCCAGTTCAAGCTTAAGCTCAAGTAAGAAAACAAAACTGAAGGCAAAGTAGTAGCTATAATAATTACGCTACTACTTCTAATTGAGTTAACACAACAAGTCCTTTTTGTACTCTGACGCAAGAACTGTACGTGACATTTGCGTCTGTTATCAATAATGGTGGCTACTACAATGATGAAGATGTTATTGTGATGATTCTTTTACCTGGTCCCCCCAATCGATCCCCTTTATTATTAGCTACTATACTGTCCTGTTTCATTTCTTATGATGTGATTCCAAGACATGTTGTTACTACAA
>JAQFYD010002251.1:0-10120 GCA_034694225.1 Bourletiella hortensis
TATTTGCCAGACGAGGTTAAAGATCATGGTGGTAGTGTCGGTGGTGGTAGTTAGAGCAAGCAATGTGAAATAAAGGGCAGTCATAGGAACATTTAAGGATAATTATTCTTTTTGAATCGTACGTTTCGCTTTTTATTGGCGAAAAATTGGTATAACGGCAATAAATTCTATATCCTAAGTTCATGAGATACTAATAATAATAATAATTAACATATTATGATTTTCTGAGAAGCAAGTTGGTAGGTATTGTGTATCGCAATAGATATTATATATATCGTAATGATAATAAGAGCTTATTCATAAACTCCTTAAAATTGTCTCCCACTCTCACTCAAGTATAATAATAATAATAATAACAACAACAACAATAAGACAGATGATTCATTCCTCTTAGGAAAATAATAATAATAATAATTACAACACACATATAAGTTGAAACAAGAGTGTTTTTCAATAATAACAATAGTAATAATCATAATCTTTGTTTGCTCCATGATCACTATTACTGTTAGTTTAGTATAATATAATAATAATAATAATTATCGGGATTTTTTTCGCTCAATTTGTACTTGTACATGTATTAATGTGTATAAGCCAAGGCAAATTAGCTTACATTTTCAGTAAAGTTCTTTTCTCTTGCTCTATACACGAGGAAAATCGTTTACCCTATATAATGCGATTTCTTCTTCTAGTTACCCGACATTTGTATATTTTACCATGGTTTTCACTTTTTTCACATAATTATTATTACATGAGAATGAAAGAATCTCAAGTCCAAGTCAGACTCATTGTGCACAGTGTCACATACATTATCATTATCATCATTACTATTATGCACAATTAGCCCTTAGACAAAGTTTTAACTGTGTGTAATAATAAATTTAGAGTTCACAGCGTAATAACTATCGTCACTATGAGAAGAGAAGATAGTAGTAATAATAACAATACAGTAATCACAATCAGACTAATATTTATATACGGTATACAAAGGTGCGTCTGCATATCCTAAAGTCGAGTGTTCCATCTTGTGTTAGTTGTAATAATAATAAGAATGACATCACTGCTGACTTTGGGTAAACAACTGGAAATTTTAACAAGTAACCATTGCGATGGTTACCAGTTTAAATGATGAGAGAACATGGTTGTTGTGAGACCATTTCCTAAAAGTTGGGTTAGTTTAAAACTTAAAGCATCTTATAGTAATACATTTGATGTCAAATAGATTTAATAATAGTAATAATGTTCTTCGTAGTAACAACACTGAGTAATACATATGACCTTTCCCCATCCATTCTACCAAATACAAACCCTTTACGAGCAAAACCAACATATATTAATCTATTCATATTTTCCTTTTAAACATAGTACCCTCAAAAATTGCACCTGTACCCAATCCAAGCCATAATTGATTCCCTTTCCACTTCCCTATATCCTTCTCTTTAAAAAAGAGGATTACAATCATTTAATATTGTTGCGATTCAAACTAGTATAATAATGATAAGTTTAAATATTGACCACAATCACTCCCGCTTCTACACCGAGTGGAAGTAACAGTACATAAAAGTACACTCCTTTATACTAGTGTACATAAAAATTTCGCAAGTATTATGCTCCGTAAATACATACATAAATAACAATTTGAAGAATTAGGCTCTACGTAAGCCATGCTGAGCAGCCTAATTCAAGCGGAACACGAGCACGAACCCTTTTTGTACCACCGTAATGATAATAAAATATATAGAGCAGGATTAATAATAATAATAAATACACAATATAAGTTCAATTAAGTTCACGTCCGTATCATTGCGATTTACGGCTCCGCTAGTCGTGTCACTTGTCGTCTCCATTTACTGAAACTGACGGAGATCTGGACACAAAAATATTAGCTTACTGGCAAGTTTTGTTGAGAATTTGCTCACTTGAAGTTAAATGTTATTATGCTCAAGACTTATGTTGTTGTTGTTGCTGCTGTTGCTGAGACTGTGAGGACGAATGTGGATGTTCTGACGGTGTGGCCGGGGTTAAAGGTAAGTTAAAAGTAGCCGAGTAATCGGAAGAGGACGGAGTAAGAGGACTTGGTGTTGTTGGTCCAGACTGTCCACTTCCGCTTCCTCCTTGCGGCTGAGACATGAGCTTTTGACGAACTTCACGAATCTTCAGTTGAAGGCATGATTTGTTTGGAAAGACATCCGAGTTTTGATTCTAAAAGCAGACAAAGTTGGAGTGAGTCTCGGCCGTGCCAATTTCATAGTTCAACGTATATTTTGTATTAAAAAACAAGGAAAACTTACTTGAAAGGCCGATGTAGCTTGGGTCGTAGGAAACATTCCCTGCTCCTCAAAAAGCTGCAGCACGAGTTGTCGTCTTTGCTCCAAGATCTTCCGATGGCCTTTCTCCGCTACGCTTTCCGCATTACGATTTAATCCTGGTGTTTTTGGCGTACGAGGTGAACGCAGTCCAAGTCCGGACAAAGAACTCATGGGCTGAGCATTTGGATTAGGTGTAGCAGCATGTGAGGCAGAACTACGATCCGGCGGGGCTGCCATAGCCCCAGGAGATGGAGGAACCGATGAAGCTTCCTCTCCTGCTTTAGGAACACCTGGTGTGGCAGATACGGTCCCAACGGGCGGATTATCATCTAATAATAAGTCAAGAAACATTCATTAGCATAAAAAAATGCTCTTAAAAGTACAAGCGGTTGTCAAACATGGTAAACTCACTCTTAAACGCTTCCAGATTAAAATCAGGACCAAAGAACGTATTTCCAGTCAGTTTCATTGGCGCGGACATTGTTGCGGCAAAATCGTAGTCTGTTTCGTCTTCTGCACCTACGGCATCAACAGAATTACTTAAGTACATATGGCAACAAAATTTCCCTTATGAGCCTAGTGTGGCCAGTAGAAGTGGAAAATCGCATGTTAAGTAAACACTTACTGGACGGCATTCGTTTCTTCTTAAAACTCTGTAACAAATTCCGCGGACTCGAAGGTAGTGGCATCACACTTGGTGACTGTGTTTCATTAGGATTAAATTGGGGCAAACTTGAGAACTTCTCCACAAAGTTGACTTGTTCCAACACCCTGAAATAGTTAAATAGATCATAAAGTATTTCTAATTTGCACGTAAATTTGAAATTTTTGACGTTAGCCCAGGTTGCAGCTGCAGTAAATTTAAAATATGCTGTCAATGCAGACATGACTTACTTGTCCATTCCATCCTCAATATTCTTCTTAAAAAAGCTTTTCTGTTGCGCAGCTGATGGACCAGCCGTAGGTTCTTTCATATCTGAGGCTTGCTCTACCGTCGGAGTTTTTGGATCTTCACCATCAGCAGTACCCGCTCGTCCTGATGGAGATTGTTTATCACTGTTTTGCTCTTCATCTTTCATAACAACTTCACTGCATGTCTCTGGCTCATCAACTTTCTCCTCCGTCTCCATTTTAAGATCCTCTCCAGAGTCATCAAACTCTGAAGCCTTCCCAGTCGACTCGGAAGTACTTTGGCATGCATTAGCTGTTTGGAACGATATGGGAAGACAATTTCCTTGAGATTGTCTTCGTTGGAGCGGAGCCTTTCCTAGCTGTGCTGGTGTTGGAGCAAGTACAAATGGCCGTGATTCCTTTACCTCTCCATCAGGGATTTTCCCTTCGGACCCTTCTTTTGGACTAACGGCTTCAATCTAAAGAAATTACCACTCACGTAAATTAAACTTTTCACAAAAATTTACCGAATATTTTTGTGCTTTTATGTGACATAAAATCATACTTTTGGTCGGGTCTCTTCTTTCGATACATCTTCGTTGGGCGTAGCCCCGACTGGAATGCTCACAACAGTTGCTTTCACTTTCAGCTTTGTGTCAGGGTCATCAACAGAGGCTGCTGAAATAATATGATATCACATAGCGTTAGTAACAACTGAATTTTGAAACCATAGGCGCCTTCCTGTATTATTACCTGGGGTTCCGGGTGTTCGAGGAATTGTTGCTACTGCAGCTTGAGAAGAGTCAACGGACTTGAGGACAGTTAAAATCGTGGTGAGCTTATTATTACCCTGGAACGGTATGGCAAAAGATGGCCGGACGAGTAGCGTCTGCGTGGGTACAGCACCAGCGGACGATACTTGAGCAACTAAGAATTGCTGAGGTTTCATTATGGTTCCGTTCTCCCCTTCAGTGCCACTCCTTGGCTCCAAAGCATCGCTCTGGAATACAAGAGAAAATTAGCACTGCATAACGCGCAACAGAAACTCGTTTTCTTCTCCATAGTTCCCACGGTTTATCCCCAAAGCTCGAAATTCATACCTTCTTTGGATCTTTTGGCGAAGGCATGGAGCGGAAAGCACTTCCTGTAGGCTGGAAAACAAGCTTCGATACTGATGGCGAAATGGCAGTGATAATGTGCCCCGATCCGGAATCAGACGGCAAACGTATTGGTTTTGGCTTGTTAATAGTTTTTGTAGGAGCTATTATGGATATAGGAGTGGGATTCGTAAGTACGGTACAACCAGAAGTTGATGCACTTGAGGTTAACGTAGCCGTAATAGTAGAATTCGGTACGAGTGGCCCTGATTGCGCCGACTTGGGAACTGCGGCATTTGCGGTGTTTGTAATCCCCTCATTCTTCTTACTGCTTTCTCCCTCATTATCAGATTCACAGTCTGAGACTTTCTCGTTGCACTGAAGGTTGATATCATCACAAATTACCTGAATTTATGAAGCAATTAGTACCCTCATCGGATTCACTAGTCCCACTAATTACTAGGCGAATTAAAATTAACTCTATTAGCTTACCATTCGATCTTCATCATCTGAGAAATCCCCACTTCCTTTAGGCCGTTCATTCTGAGTACTATTCGTACTATTATCCTGTACAGAGTTTGTGGGATTATCTATAGCAGTTGGCGTTCCAATTGGAGCAACAGAAGCTCCCTCCTCGTTGGAGCTTGACTGGCGCCGTTTGCCAGGTTCCGACGACAAACTACCACTTCCACCACACATAGTTCCACTGGACGATTTCCTCCTATCTCTGCTGCACCATTTCCACCCTGGGTTTGCCTTGAAATGTGCCTCCTTTACTTCTGAAGCCAACTCGTGGTATTTCTGTTTTTCATCAGCTCCCAACTGATACCACCATTCCCCCAGGATTTTCGAAACAGTTCTGTTGTCCTGATTGGGGTGCCTTTGATGAACTAAAGCTCGGTGTCTCTTACTGAATATCATAAAGGCGTTCATAGGTCGTCGAATCCTTTCTGGTCCGTCCAGCTTGTCGTCTTTGGCAGCCGGCAACGATTGAGCCCTCCTTTTCGCACCGCTGAAATTCGACACGGCGTCCGACACACCTTCAAATACGTCGTCATCTTCCTCAGAAATGTCTGGCAATCCGGTCATCTCAGATTCAGCGGCAGGGGCGGGTACGCTCTGAGTCTGAGTTAGTGCGCCAGCAGCTGTTGCAGATGCTGTGATGGAAGAAGCATCTTTAATTGAGGGGGAGTCTGAAGCTCCATTTACACCTGACGTTGTGGAATTCTGAGGTGGGGAAGGAGTGGGTGTGAGAAATGGTAGTAGTTCATGCCACGGATAAACCTTGGGTGGGGTATCTGGTTCATTCTCCCCACCGGCATGTCCATTTTCTGAAGACGGAACTGAAGCTGGAACGACTGGTAGCAACTGAGTGGGTAAAGGTATAGTCTGACCAGTTGCCGCGTCCACGGAGAAATGCGGTTTGCCTTGAACGATTGAACCACAAAGATTGGCCGCACTAACTGTAGTAGTGGTGGTTCCAGTGGCAGAGCTGGAAGCTTGTACTAAATGTATAATATTTGTGGGTCCTGCATCTGATTTGGGACGTACCAAAACTACACTTGCTTCTCCGGATATACCAGCGTTCTCAGGAATTATTAGTTGTGGAGGAGAAGATGGTCTGGATGTTATAGTCAGACGTCCATACCCACTAGATGCTGACGTGGGAATTTCAGTCGTCGTTCCCGCAGGTTTCCCTTGGCTCGATGCCATTGGTGTTCCTACTACTGATGTCTTCAGGCCTGTTGCTTTTGCAGCTCCTTCTGAATTCAACGGAACAACAGCTTTTCTGAAAGTTATTGGTGTACCACCAGTCATCACCATGGTTGGGATACTCATCGACGAAGCCGTCGTAATCCCGCTAACACTTCCAGCCAGCATCTTCTGCTGTCCTTGCTGGCTTAAGTTGATCATAGACGTGGTGGTTATCGGATGAGCTAGAACGACGTGAGTTGGTGCTGAACTAATACCACCATTCGTGGCAAGCGGTATGACCGAATATCGGGGCTGCATCTGTTTCCCAGACTGAACCATAACAGGTGTGAGTGTCATTGTGCCTTTCACCAGGTTTACTGGGGGAGGTCCAGATATCGGTATTCCTCTATGCTCATCATTCTTTGTCTCCCGAATCACCGATGTTGCGGTGCCATTCTTCGCACCATCAGTAAGACTGCTTCGCGGTGCAATCACAATACCAATGGGGTGCTGTGTAGTATTCGTTCCGTTAACTCCCTGCGTAACACCATTGATGCTAGTACCCCCGGGTCGCCCAGTTACTACGAGCCCTGCAGTATTATTGCTGTTGCTTGGACTACCAGTGACAAGTGGACTCATATGGATAACACTCGTACTTCCTGCTGTAATTCGTGGTCTTCTGATTTCTGGTCGAATAACAGACTGCTGAGGGTGACGGTTGTTACGGATTCCGTTTTCTACGTTGATGCCACTAGCAGAGGCAGAATTAGAGTGAACTTGCGGCGGTGTGTCACCACTTTTGCCTTGCCACGCAGGTGATGAAGTATTGGGAATGGGCGAAGTGCCAGGAATACCAGATATAGGCATGAAAAAGTTTTGCCTGGAACCAACTGTAAGAGGAGATTGTAAAATTCGAGGAGATCCACAACTGGATTTGTGAGAAGAAGGAGGTGAAAATGACGGCGAGGTCGACCGTGACAGCGAAACGAGCATAGTAGCAGCTTCGGTTTCATCCGCATCGAATCTACCCGCAACTCGTATATCTCTCAAGCTGCTTGGAGAAGTTCCAGAATCTCTTGAGCTTGCTTCGTCCGGCTCACTTTCCTTCGATTTTGACCGGCTGTAAAATTTAAAAAACACATCAAATAAACTGAATTCTTAGCTTTGATAAATTGCTACGATAATACCGTAAAGTGACATACTTAAGGGAAGACGACCCTGAACCTGGCTGGTGACCAGATTGAGCTTTTGTTCCCTTCATTCCTAAGTGCCGTGAGCAGTAACCTCTGCGCTGAGATTCTTTGGTGCACTCCTCTTTAGAACAAAGCCTTCTCCATTGCTTCCCATTAAATTTCTTCCGTACACCAGTAGGGGTTGAGACAACATCTCCTTTCTTGTACTTATGAGGAGTACCGGTTTGAGATCTTGGAGTAGCTGCCTGACTCCTTGGCGTTCCTCTTTCTCCGATCAGGCTACCTGAGCTCATGTGACTTTGGACACTGCTACACTTGCTGCTACTGAGCTGAGTGCCAGGAGTTAATGAACCACATCGCCCTCCAATTGTCATTCCAGCTTCATTAAAGTTGATGTCTTCCCTTCTCAAGTCATCATCACTCTCACAATAATCATACTCAATACGCTTCCTTTCATCACTATGTGGCGGCGGCTGAGTCACGACAGCCGTGGCGGTGGGTAAAGACGATGGCGGTGGGCCATGCAGCTGTTGTGGGTACGTTTCAGGTGTCACGACGGTCACAGTAGCGTTCACTGGTAACAGCGTTTCATGTGTACTCGGAGGAGGTGGAGCGGGAGCTGGAGGCTGAGGAAGAGGATAAATTGATTCAATGGCCTTCAGTTCGTCCCACCAAGGTGGCAACAGTAATCGCAGATTGGGTCTGGACACTGAATAATCAGTACGTTCTGAAGGGACTGTAACCACGTACTGTGGTGGCCAACCGCTTATTCTCGTCACGATTCCCTCTACAAACAATGAGTTTTCTGTGCTTGTTCGAGCGCAAACTTTGCAGCCTACTTGTACCTATGCATAGAAAAACAGACGGCCTTGTTAACAATCGGTTCTCATTTATCCAAAATACAGATTCCACCGTTCGGCGAGCAACTAACCTGAGCAGGAGCAGGGCTTGCATCTGCAACGATGTCAAAGTAAGATGTAACATCACTATATGGAATCGAAACCTGATCTTGATCGAATAAAACAGTTAGTGACGATGGACCATTAATGGACACGATAACTCCAGGCATATAAACGTTTCCTCTCTTGGCAAGTACTCTTTGACCTTTCCATTCCCCCAGATCCAACGCTGGTTGAGGCTGAGGTGGCGGAGGAGCACCATGGTGACGGCCACTTCTGGCTGATAACTGGTCTATACCCTGCCCTGTGTACGACTGTTCAATCGGAGTTGCGGTATGTGAGTCGTGTTTCGTACTACCCCCACTTGAATTCCACATTTCCTGCATAGATTTCTTTCCTGTTGAAGCGTCTTCCTTTGATGTCTACGACAGACCAAAACAAAACGTATATACACACTCTTATCACTAGAGGCAACAGGTACGAATCTAGTTCATATTACGTCGTAAAACTAAGAAAAACTGCCACTAAAAATTAAGATGATAGCTTTCTCATAAGTAACGCGATAAGCGTCACAAACTCACCTGCATAACATTTGAGTACCCATATTTCCCGCTGTATGAGCCTGGCGGAACCGACGCCAACTCTTCGGGGTGTTTCCCAACAATTTCAAACCTAGCTCCTTCCGGATTTCCTCGAGGGGAAGTTAAAGGCAAGGGGTTATTACTATCCTTTTCCGCTCTATGCAGCTGCATTCTTGGACTCGGTGCCATTACAGAGTGTACCATATACTGCTGACGACCGTCTTGTAGATCGTGATGTTCCAGTTTTATGGGAGTTGACGCAGTCATAAGCAAGTCCGGTTTCCCTGATGTATTATTTGCATGATGATGAGCACTTAACCCCATCTTTATTTGAGGGTTAAGTAGCGGTGCTATTTTGGCAAAATTTGCATCGGCTGTGGTTGTAGACAAAAGTCCTACTGTTTGGGAGTGGGATCCCGTGGGATATGGTTTGTACTCTACTGGAGATTTTGCTCGGTCCATCACTAAATTCAGTCCTTCGCTTTCCTCTTCTGGCTTTGAGGCATGGTAGTGACTTACTGGGGTTGACTGTGACATTTAATTAAAAAATAATAGATTACTTAATGACCAAAATGTGCAATTTTATCATTAATTGTGATAAATGCAATGACAATTATTACCCTCATAGGAGACGTACGACGTCTATAAGAACTGTTAATATACTGAACTGGTTGGCTGTCATTCGGGCTTGCCTTCTGTAAGTGTGGGGCACGGTTATTTCCATGGACGGGATCTACATGGTGAGGGGATTGCGGAGGTATACGATACGATGCAGGAAGAGGGGGCGGAGGACTTGAGGACCGAGTCCGGTAGTCCACAATGGATCCATGATGTACTTGATGACTTGCACTAAGATGTTGCTGATTGACTTCAGCCTGAGTGCGATTGCTGGAGGATCTGCAACCCAAGTCAATTGGCTGATCCGTCTGGGACGAATGAGTCTCCGAAGGGGAGACTGGAACACTTAGCTGTGACGTATACGGAGACAAACTATGGGTCTGTAATGGAATCTGACGACTGGTGGGCGGGTATCCCGGATAAATAACAACTTTTCCCGTCGTACCCCCAACGGGCGATGCAATAAGATGAATTTGTTGTTGCTGCTGTTGTTGTTGTGGCTGAAGAATACCGTACGTACTTTCCGAGGTGGGAGTCGGATGGGAAGGACTGGAGTGTGTATTTTGTGACAGGGGCGAAAGACTGTTACTCCCACCTCCGATTACCTTGTGAGAAGATGACGTCGACGAGGATAGAGAATAGGTTGAGTGTTGGGAATAATTTGAAGGAACACTAGCACTATTAGCATGATGATTTTGGCTATTTGTCATGACAACGATTGACTTATTTGCTGATTGTTGCTGTTGCAGATGATGTTGTTGATGATGATGAGGAGGAGGAAGATGATGGTGGGTGCCATTACTAAGCTGATTTGGTTGAGATGACTCTGTAGTAATG
>JAQFYD010002252.1:0-10119 GCA_034694225.1 Bourletiella hortensis
TATTTCCCTGTTTGGTATTGATTATGACCATGTCTACATTCCATGGCTTCCTTCATTCACGTCATTTCTCACGCAAGTTATCGACTATAATTCCTTTCATTCCATCATGGAGTTTCATTATTTTCTATTGTTGTTCACCCCTCAATAACTTTTCTTTGTCACTGCCATTCATCTACAAGGCCAAATGTTTGAGTCCCCATGCCGAGTTTGGCAATAATTTTTTATGACGATGGTGGAATCCGCAGTCGTAACGTGCAATGGTGTGGTATGGCCTGCCTATATGTTCCGAACTCTGGCATTTCGAGCTCTCAGAAGTTCATGGCTATAAAAGTTGAGCATTCATGGAGCTTTACTAACCTTCACTTTGGAATTGGATGGGATCTTTGTGCTAAACCATGGTCACAAGGTTTTTGCTTGACTTAAACTAATGATGCAGGCAAGAACTGCAACAATTACCAGATGAACTGACAGTGAATGGTACCATAATCGTGATCATTGTGGAGGATTCCCAAAGCATATAATTATTCTTACGAATTCGGTTCATATAGTCTCTAGTGATGTGGATTCCAGCAGGTTTGAATTAATGGTCACTGGGGGGTAAGACTGAATACGTTGAATAGGTTTTAGATTTTAATCAAGCAAAATTAATGGCCAGAGTCGGGATGTACTAGGAATAATGCACTGAAAGTAAGCGTGGGAAGATTTCCATACAAAAGCCCTTCTTACGACATGACATGGCATTCATTTGGGAAGCATTTGTTTTTATTGTGTACTTTGCCAGATCCTCTACGTGCCTTACACTTAACCTTGTTCCCCTTGCCTGAGTCCGAGTTTTACTCTTTAACTAAGCCCTTGACAATGCAAAATTACACAAGCTTTGTTTGGAATTAATTGCTAAACTTGCGATTTAGTCCTTGAGATGACAAGGAAATGCAGTAAAATCTTGCATTAAAAGCTCTCCATAAATTAAAAAGTTTACTCTCCGTAAGCCTCGCTTCTCATCACTTCCGCTAATAATTCAAAATTTCGCATTTTTAACACTGAAAACCTAAAAAATTTCAGTTAATCAAGGTTGTTAAAAACTCCTAGCGATTCTATGGTTTCACTTCTCTAGCTCATGGAAAATTTTCAGTATTTGCTAACCCTGAGAGATGCAAATCCAAGTTCAGTGCTGACTTTTGTGAGTTTTGGAGTAGTTTAAGTTCAGTCTACCCCAACAGCCCATCCCTTAAGATGACTGTAATTTGGCTAGCTGTTAGTGTATGTTATGTAACTTGGCAATGCCTTAGCTATTCAGAACGCATATGCAATGTCTATTTAACATGTTTTTACATTGAATGCTAACAGGCACGGCAGGTGTTATCCAAGAGAGGAGTTCTATTGTGGAAATCCACGTGCATGTGGGGGATTGGATTGCAAGGAATCAAGTAGTGGTAAAAAAACTTTGTGAGGTTGCGATTGGTACAGAAACGTAATGCGTTACATAGCCATAGCCTCGTCGCACTTCATCAGTGGGTCAAACATTATCACTCTGTACGTGTACGTTAGCAGGGAATGAGACTGATTAGCATTTCAGTTATAGCTAGAGATGTTTTTACTATGATCATCATCATCAAACTAGCGTCATCATGCAGGGTGGAGACACTCCTACCATTTGAAGCAATCAGATTCGTCGACGTCGCTACCACACCAGACAACTGCGTAGTTCTAATTGTATACTTTTAGGGGCTTGGCAGTTGGCCTTGTTTGTGAAGCCCGGAATTGCGAAACGATGTTACTTCAAGGCCGTTTGTTTGTCTTTGCAAGTATATGACCGATCGTGTATGTAAAACTGTTATGAATGCGCAAATGAATGTTGGTAGAGCATCAGAGGGTCGTTAAGTACGCGAGGTTTCTACCCCCTTCTAGTATATGTTCCTACAGTTTCCACTTCATCTGAACGGATGTTGTTTAGCTGTTTATGTCCATTGCAATCTCCTGGTAGAGTGATATTGCCAGATCAAATGACTGGATGCTGCTATACTTTTTCCTTATAATAAACATCCAGTTTATTTTCAAGGGTTTCATTTTTTTTCTCTGTATTTTTCCCTGCCTGTGACGCTGTAACATGATAATCTTTTCAAACTTGCACTTCTCGCTACTACGCATCAGAATAGGGGATATTAGAAGGTATTTATTTCTATATACGCATATGCTAGTGTACTCGTAACAGCCGAATTCTCAGGGTCATTTGGAAATGGTCAGTCAGATCGTCGTAGTGAATTTCTATTGGAGGAATTTTCACATGACATGTAAAAAAAACACTCAGGCTTTGCGACGTGAAAATCCCGACGCGAGGATTCAAGTGTGTACTAATTACATATTACGCCTTACTATATACCCGATTACATGTCTCCCTGTTCATTAAATATCTTTAACATTGAGTTTACCCAGAGGGGACTGGATAATTTATTGATGTCGGGCGGGTTGATGGAATTATTTTATGTCAGAAATGACAGGGCTTTGGTGCCATATGTCACGTATAGAAATTCAAGTACCCGTTGGACATTGAGACTCACTTAATATTTTTGAAGGGGTGTCGGTGTGTGTTTGAAATGGCTTGGCTATGCCAGAACAGCCCAACCTTTTTCATTCTAAATGGCCATAGTGGTCTTAAATATCATGCATATCACTGGGGACGTAAATGAATCCATAGAAAGAATCTTCAGTGACCTAGATATGGGCCAGAGATAACTTTTGTGGGGTGATCATCGTCACATATGAAGAGCATGTCCCCAAAATATTCATGTAATTATACCATCATCACCATTCGCATAAGTAACTTTAAATTTATTATCAAGTCCTTTTATCAAGAGCATCACTACCCAAATCTGCAGCTTTTACATAACTTATAGGGTTGTATGATAGCTTTAAATGGAGGAAATTCATGTATTTTAAGATCTGTGCACATCCCTGCACATTTATTCTGCCTATTAATTTGAGTGCCATGCTAAAATCAATCATCATTTATAAAATCAAAGGGCCGAGTCAAAACTGTCCATCTTGTTTGATTGGTCATCCCTTGCGCAATAAATTAATTAGTTTTTTCTAAATCTTTATCATTCACTATGTATGTTAGCTTTGGGGTGGAAGAAATAACAATTTATTATTACAATGAGCTGAATCACATGATTTCTCTTTGCCCGTGTTACCCGTGCTGCTGAAAAAGTTGTCTTGAGGTATCTTGCCATCACAGTTGGATAAATAGTGGCTAAAAAAATGTGACACGTGTAGTAAATAAATATGCATCTAACTCTCGCGTTTCTCACCATCAACAGCACTTGATATTTTTCATGATTGATCGCCTTACGTTTATGCTTACACGGACTAGTTCATATGAATATGAATGGTGGTGGTGATAACCAGAGATTTTGCCAAGACTTCTCAATGTCACTGCTTTCACAGCAGCATTTTTGCAACTTGAGTGAATCTTGAGAGAATTTTTTAAGTAGCGTATAATCTTCCTTGTTTTTTAAGTAGGAAGCGGCACGGCACGGGATTTTCGTCCTATAGTCCTATAGTGCTCATCAATATCGTTACATTATTCGCAATTCGACCATAGTTTGCTTGTACACAGACTGACTTTATTTTGAACATGGACAAAGCGAATGAATTATATGACTCTAACATTATTCATCATTGTTATGCTTTGAAATGGCAGTTGACCTGACCAAGTGCCATTCATTTTATCCAGTTCATGCATCCAAGCAAGCCCTGAATGGGGAACATAGGACGTAGAAAGCCACAAAGGCAGGTTCTAATCAAAATCAAGGCCGTCGTCTGCATTAATTGAAGGGTTTTCATTTCTCCATTCTCTACATTATAGCCTTAGGCTATATAGACTATTCATAGGTAAATGTTGAAGCCTTCCATAGGAAATGGAATGTACATGCGTATAAATTATTGTGCACATTCCACCTTTCATCCTTGACCTGCCGGTATGGTGTGTCAGTTGCACTTTACTTTACCTTAGTGCTATTCCCAATGAGTTGAGCAATGTCAAGGTGAGAGAAACGAAAGGGTTTAACTTGTTCCTTACAGTAAAATTCTGTCGCTGGGTCTCAACTGCTTGTTAGAATTCCTTTGCTACTGAATAGTACCAAGTAACGCCAGTTTCTCGGCAGGTAACCGGCATTCCGTGTCTTATTATTTGAGAAAAGTGCTCATTATGGCCAACAAGAAAACATGGAGACCAACAGTTGGTGGAAATGCTGATGTACCTAAATACTATGAAGTAATTCTGCTTTGAAGCAGAATAGGAGTTTTTGAAACTATGGAACTATAAAAATGCTCCCGTAACTCTCTCTGTCAATAGAGGATGATGCGTGCCGTAAGAAAGTTTCCGCGAATTGTGAGATAAAGTGTAATAAAGTACTGATAAATTCTGGATGAACGAGAAAATTCTATTAGTTCCCCATTCTATAAGTTTGTTTACCCATACTCTTGTGATGTTGAAGGAAGTTAACTCTGAATGGATGGAATGCAATAATCTGTGATAATAAATACTAAATCCATCATCAACCATACTCCCTTATCCCATGCTCAACAACTATAGCCCATTTGAGCTCTTGTGTTTTTCAGTCACTTCAACAACACTGATCCAGTTTACAAATGCTTTCGAGCAGATTACCGCATATTTCAGTTTCCTAATCATAGATTTTCTTTGACCTTACATTATTCAATCGAGTAAACGATAGTGGTGAGATGCTACATGGAAAACATGACGTTGAGCCTATGGCCCAGGAGAGGATCACTGCTGCACGGGGAAATTGTGCTTTCAATCATTATAGCTAATGCTGTTTGTCAGCGCAAGCCAACTTACATGTAAATATGGTCGCCTCAGTACATTCAGTTAGTTAGTTACATAATCCTACCCTTCTTATAGCACGTGCCTTTATAGATACTAATGTGAATGATATTTATGCACTTGAATCCATTGTCATAATGACACCCGGATTCACCTTTGTAGATTTCAGTCCTGGCCGCTCCAAGTTACGGCCTTTGTTATTATTACAATCACATTTGATAACTTGGAGCCTGAATGGATATGTGTGTTAATAAGCACTTCAGTTGGACATAAGGGGAAAACCAAAGGGAATATGCTTAGTTGCACTGCTTGCACATCATTCTTATACATATTTCCAGCTACGTAATAACCTGTGTGCAGTGGGAAAGTGAAATGAAAGTTACTGTATGATGGAATAATGACGGAATTGCTCCTCGTACGAAAATTCTCAGTTTTTACAAGAACATTGGGTAAAACCTGAGTTGATACTAAAGCCTTGTTTGCACGTCAGAAGCCATTTTTTGCTCTGTGCAGAAACTGCACTTGCAGCCTAGCAGGTCCGAGGGAAACATTAATTTATGTGACTCATTTGTAGATGATCCATTAGTGCGAGTATTAGCTTTTTTGTCACACGAAAACATTTTCCCCGGAGTACAGAAAAACGTTCTCAGTGTAGCTAATCAAAAATATTAATCACAATATCTGACTGTGCAGGAAATTATGAAGCTCATGTGGACAAAAGCAATGAAGCCTTGCCATACGACCGTTGGACTTGCATCTGCTGCAATTTAGGACGGATATTAATTGATAAGAATCAGATAAGCTGGTAACTTTGCTCCCATACGAGCGATGAGCCCTATAACAATGGAACTTTTAAATCCTGCTCAAAGTTTAAAATGAGCAATTAGATCAGCAAGCGACAAATGTGAGAAAATGTTAAACACGATTCCCACATCAAACAAGTACGGGCCCGATGCTGGAAAGCCATTTCCTTAAAATGCAGTCATCACGTTCGTATCACGCAGGAAGTTCCACGAACGCCATGATGTAACGCACTAATTAGGTCGTACCATATCCATAGGTCATAGGTACATGCGATCGTTACGTTGACCAGCGATAGTCATTATGAGCAGCTTTACTATGTCTCGAAAGTTGCAGTTCAAGCCCGCACAAAGTCAGTAAATAGGTTTCCCAAAGTCTAAACAAACGGAAAACAATCACTGGTTGAACTCAACAGCTCCAATTACTATTCTCTCATGTAGCAGAAAGATCCAGCCTCAATTAGAGGATAATGCTCCATAGTCATCAAAGAAGCTGCCGAATTATATTATGTGACTGATCAACACGCTTTAGACGTGTGCATATGCAATGGGAAAGACAAGTGGTTTTCTTGCTGAGCTCACATTTTTCATACGAACAATCTAAAGAAACATCGAACTCTGGCCACCGCTTATGTAATAAAACTGGTAGCACTCGAAAATATCAGCTGCTTCCTTATGACTTTTTCCTCCAATGGGTCTAAAAACATTCAAAATTGCTGAAACAGGTCTCCCACTTCATCACCACAGGTCAGGTGATTCACCCATATCATGACTGCGTGTCGTGAACGCCGATGTCACTAAACTCTGAAGTACAGAAGATATAAATTCTAAGAGACGAGGGTGACTGCGGAAAAAAACAGAAAAATTGATCATTTTTCTCTCTTATCTTCCAAGTAAGGAGTTTCAAGCTAGTAGCATACACCAAAATAGCAGTGTTCAGAATGAACTGACTGTCAAGAATGTACGACCAACGGTCATGCACAAGATTTCATTTATATTCTATTATTATTTTAATTTTTAAAGTTTTTCCAATATTAAAAATGTGTCGGAGGTGATTGGAATCACAAGTGGAAAAAAGAAAGCTTTTGAGCTAAATCAAGTAGCTGAGGCTGGACGAATTCCTAATTGAAGGAAAAACTCTTTTGGAACCAGGAAATATAACTCCTCGATTTGGGTCCGAACAGCGAAAGGGCTCATCCTTTATCGGGCATCGGAACTTGATATGTGAGGCTTGATATACAATGCTGGAATCAATAGCTGATGATAAGATAACATTGCTTTGTCATGCTCAAAAATAATAAACCAGGTTACTAATAACATTCAAGTTACGGGAAATGTCTCCTTTGGTAGCGATTTTCTGCTGCCCCAAGTTCGCACCAGCTTTCTCTTGACAGCCATTGACTATGAAGTTTGGCTACGAAGGGACGATATAAATCTTGTAAATCCTTTTCTGCTGACATGGCGCTTCTCAAGATTGATGATGGGTCTTGATTTCAGGCGAAGTACAATTACATCTATATCGCATTACTAAATAAAGTAAATCAAATATCTGGCCCCCTGGTAAAATTACCTTCGATAATATAGCAGAAAGGAAGTACTAGCAGTAACAAAATAACCAACTAAATAACTAAACCGCCCACCCGACTGAAGAGAAAGTGCTAGAACTTGTTCGAACAAAATTATTGTACATTTTATTTTTCAGAAATGAAGCAAATAAAATCAGCTATATACAACCTCTGGTTAACTTGACAACTAAAACTATGCTCTAAAATTTTTTTGGCTTTCAAAAATGAATAGTAAATTAAGGATATTTATAACGATATGGTAATGAACCATCTCTTCATGGCTTTACGTTCTGCATGCGATGCAACTTAGCATTTTCTTCCCTCATTTCTGACAACTGCCGTGTCAACTGAGATACCTGGATTTCAAGAGCTGCAATCCTTTTCTCTTTAGACTGAAGCACTACGTTAAGACGCTCGTTTTCGGATTTCAATTCCTAAAGCATAAATTAGAATTACAAGGACATTTCACACGGAACTTCATGTATCATCTTCCATGATTAAATGTTACTTACAGATATGATTCCATTATCATCCCCATCCCGATTTCCGCGAACATCACTATTATTCGCCTCATCATCGGCGTCGAGGTCAGATTCACTAAAATTACATCCACATGATAGTCCTTTAGCTTGGCATACTTGACAAATTCATCTGTCTACGTCTATGCAATACGAACTGCATATTTTACGAACCCATCACTACCACAACGTTAAATGCTGATAAAGTTATTACCTTTTCCCCTGCTTTGTTGAAGTAGCTTTATCTTCGCCATCACCAGCGCAGCTAGTTTTAGGGACCGTCGCGGGTACTGCGTTCTCAATATTTTCATCTTCTCCGGTACTTCCACCAGTGGACTAGAAACAACCGTAAATTTATTAGATTGCCAGCCATTACCCACGATGGACATGGACAGTGTATCACGTGTTACAAACTAAAATGCCGAATTTTTTTAGAAACCAAAATAGCATTAGAGCCCATATGCGGTAAGCTACTAAGAAACTTCCACTAATTTAAAAATACATATTCTATGTCTCAATTAACGCTAAAATAACACTGATCCTTACCTCTGTTGACGGCAAATGCATAACTCCAGTACTCCTTCGCTTCTCTCTTAATTTCCTTCTATCACGTACGCCCTTGTTGCTTTTACCACAATGTGCTCCTCTGTTTGACATACAAAAACAAGTGCCAATGAATTTCCCGAACTTTATGTTAAATGCGCTTTCAGGTACTGCCCCTACCTTGTCACCGTCCTCTTGTCCTTAGCTGTAGTTCTACAAATTGGTTTAGGACTTGCGTCGTTTGGTTCCACCAATACGACTGATGTTTGCTCATATTTTGGAATGTTCGTTTCACCATCCGCATCTTTATCAAAATCATCTACTGAAAATCCCAACAGAATAAATTTTCAAATTAGCTTCATCAACATGGACCACTATTTTTCAAAGATGGCCACCACAGGCTGTGAGTCATACCTCTCGTAGGCATCGGATTCACAGAACGATTCGCTCTCGCTGATCGCACTTTTGCTCTCCTAGATGCCAAAGCAAATTCATGTTCTACGTCGTGATCTTCCTGGGAAACTGATGAGGAGGCCATTTGAATGTACTGAAAAAACAAAAGTAGTCACACCAACCATTAAAAGCAATATTCCATGAACTCAATTTCCACGGAAACCACTCCACACAAATGTTCTCTTAAACTCATCCTACATACTTCTATGAATTCTGAAAAGCACTTCAAAGTGTTTAAATATCCTAAAAAAGCAAACATATATTTCAATTGAGCAATAATAAGCCATCCAACGGCGTCAATATTGTATAATTGCTTCACACCTATACACCTTACAACAAGTGCCAGATCCGCCTTTATCTTGCAATAAAAGTAAATGCCGCTGCTGCAATTAACTTAATACAAAACCTTTATTAATTTTTTTTTACAAAACCATGAACGGTTTCTTCAAACGGCGGATTGCTAAAGATTTTGCCTCCATCTCCGAGCCTCTCAAACTGTTACTATACACAAGTTATCATCATCACCCACCCTCCTCAATCTTCCCCCCTCGCGTTATCACCATACGCTTTCTTTCCACAAATTTCCATTCAAAAACAGAACTGCTTCCCAAATTTTACATACATCCTCCAAGTTTCCACAACATTCCATCCAACAACTAAATATCAACAATAGTTAGTTTCCAGAAAGCATCAAGAAGGCATGACTGACAAACCCTGTACAAAAACTATCATCACCCTAACCACTGATACAAACATTTCCCATTAATTCAAGACTGTCTTACTATTCATTCCTGAAATTATATGAATAATGAATGGTCAGTACCTGGGTTACTTAAAGGGAAAGGAACTTTTCGTTCTTAAACACACACACACATACACGCCTACTTCCAATCTCAAATATTACTCCCGTCTGTCTCACGGTTTCCAGGGTTGAATCTCCAAACTGAATATTTCACACTGTACTGAATGTAACAGAAATTATCAAATTCAATATCAAGTATGTTAACAAAGAAATTAAAAGGACTATCCCCAAAAATCAATTTCACTTTATCTCAAATGCAGATCCCCAGAAAGTTTAGTCAGAATATGTCAACTGTATTTAAACCCTCGCGCCTCAACACGGACCGCAGGGGCCGAATGAAAAAGCACCTCAGAAATATTGACACCACTGAAATGCCTCGCTCCCAGCCAGCAGTCTTCACGGTGTTTGGGCTACTGCGATAATAAAAACATGGCATTGGTCCTAGTCTCCCAGTGACTTATTTTAGGACTCTGAGAACACGTAACCTTCATAAGAAAACAGAAAACAGCTACTTCAAGATAATCCAACAGTTCCATTTTAAATCCTGAACTGTGTTTCAAACTTGAGGTTGGAAGTAAGGTTGGAAGTAGTA
>JAQFYD010002253.1:0-10115 GCA_034694225.1 Bourletiella hortensis
AGCTTGTGAAGCTAGAGCCATACAGAAAAGCTATGCAGAAAAATGACGGACAAAACAGGTGGGCAATAAGTTTGATATATAATTTAGCATATTTTATTCTGTACGATCATAAATTCAATGGATTTACATTTCCAACTACACAGCGCAGCCGGTGTCTAATGTACAAATATCATGCCATTCTTGTTTGGTCTGTCATCATGGCCTTGTTAAATTCCTCATGATGAAGCCTTTTTAACTCGTTCTGACATTTTGGCCACAGGAGTTCAGGCTGAACGAAGCTCAATAGAGAAGTATAACGAGTTAGGTTCAAAAAGCTATGTCCAGTCTCACAAATAAGAGTTCAGTTTCACCTGCATAGAAACGTTGCACTATTTTTATGCGGCACGTGTATGAATTTATAGTTTGTAAAAGAATGCATAGCAAAATTGAATGAAAAGTGCTTATGTAGTACAGGGATGTACGGAGAAAACCGTTTAATGGGGAACTTGGGAATCTAAGGGAGGCTTAGTGACTTTTCGAGTTTTGAAAATGTAAGTTTTTGGCTAAAATTCGTCTTTTTTGGTGTCTGCTTTCCCTTAAAATTTCTGGCTAAAGGCTCGAGCCCCTAAAGCCTTCTTTGCGTGCGTCGGTGTACTGACTCAACGTGTGTTAGGTTGTTGAGGAGAATGAAAGTTTTAGGAGGTTTCTTAAAATGTAACGATACAATGGCCACGGCATTGCATTGGAGGTCCTAGCCATGTAGTAATTGACTTTAATGACGGAACGACACAATGTTGTCTCATGATGATGATTGATATTTGGTTGGATACATTTGGGCTGACCATTTTTCTTATCCGAAATATAGGAATTTCTGTCATATACATATGGAAAATAACATGCACACAATGTAATTAAACCGTAAAAGACCGAGCCGAAATATAGGACTATCCCAATGTGATTTGAATTGCTAAAACAATTATTCTAATGTTCAATAGTTGTACACAGCAGCAAGCATTTTGGGAGCTGGTTACAGAGAAAAGAGCCCATAGTAGTTACCGCTTTGCTAATTTATTCACAGCTCCCCAGTAGCATTATTTGGTCATCATGCACATTTTCGGTTGCATTATATAATAACAGCTACTCATTGACTACAATGCACATAGCAACTAATTATTAGCCAGTTGATTGGCTGGATTTCATGTCGGAAACAGCCGCTTGTCCGGCATAAACTCTCGGAGTTTTTCTTGCTGACAGGTCAAGCTTGAGAGAGAAATTTAGAGCTACTTGAAACAAAAACAGCAGACACGTACCAGAATATGCTCATATACATCATTACATTAGTGCACTTACAATACCGTGATTTAAAAACCTGACATCTCCTGGCGTCAAACCCACTGTGATAATGCGCCTACCTTAGCTAAGTAAGTACCGTATTTCCTCTCATAAGCGCCTCGGCGTTTATTATTTCAAGCCCCTTCTACCCCCGGCGCTTAAAAGATACCCGGCGTTTATTAGAGGCTCGGCGCTTATTATTTCGTTCTGAGTTGGAAACGAATATTCGCAGAAACTTTGGCCCAAGAAGGCCTTGATTGGCCAAACGAAGTGCAAATTTTCAGTTTATGAAGTGCTTTCCACAATATTTAAGCTGAAAGCCTGATATTTGTTGCAGAAACGACTGAAGGTACATGAAATTGCGTCGTATTTGGCTGGTAAAACATATGTTACGGTTGACTACAATAAGCACCCCGGCGTTTAATAGAGACCCGGCGCTTATTATTTCGAAACAATCATGACCCCGGCGCTTATTAGGGGCCGGCGCTTATCAGAGGAAATAAGCTCTAGGGAAACACCCTAGAAAGGAATCATTCACTCACATGACACAAATATAAATGCCCGTTGTCATCATATTATAAAACTCTTCTAATTCATTATGGTCATTTTTTTCCAGGGTTGTAGGTCTCGTTCTATTAAAGAATAAAGCAAAGCTAATTTGTATTTTACAGTTAAAGAAGTTTGGTTTTCAAACGAGAAAGCTTAAAAACATCTTTTAGCTAAAATTACTTATAAAATAGAAGTGACATAACATAGGGACTACACTTTTTATTGACAAAAGGAGATTTACGTATGACTAGCGCACAGTAGGAATGTTCAGTATTGTGCTGATCCTCATCCATCAGTAGTAGCCCCTGATTTGCAGGTTAGAAGTGGAGTTCCACCATCCGGCTTTTACTACATGTTTACAAGCACCCCTCTCGAGTCTGAGGTTACGTAGCACAACAATGTAGAACATTAGATTCGTATATCAATGCTCAGTCCACATGTTTTGAAGAGAAAGCCTGACTTTCTCCAGGACCTTTCAAAGGAAACTCTAGGAAGCTCATCATGGGCCTTGGACTTGAAGCCAGTAGATCATTTCGAAAATTATTTGTTTCCAGCGAAGTACAGGACTCGTTGCATGTGGAACGTGGTTGATTTTCAGAATTATCATTTCTTAGGCTACTAAGTAGGCTGCGTTGATAGTGTGGTTCAGTGCACCATCCGTACACTTAGGGAAACCAGTAAAAATATTTCAGCTGTCCCACGGGACACCAGAGTTATGCACTATATGCACTTCATCATCGCCCACAGATCATCGAAATCGAAGCAGACAATAATACGCTTCCACGATGGCCGCATAGTAGCACAGAAAAAACACTTGTTGCTGCTGACTAAACCCATCTGAAAGGCAGGTTGCGGTGTACATTGTAACTCCATGTCTGATTCTCCATGTAATGTCCCATTCCCGGAAATACAGTATGTGACAAAAAGTATACATACCCCCCAAAGGCTCACTAGTTGTGGGCCTATATCTCTGGAACCTAGCATCCTACAGGTTCCCCTTCCGCAGGGATATGTTGACCCTTAAGTAGGGTATGTAGCCCTAAATGGGTGTGGGTGGGGCTTCGCCCCTCTTGAAGCTAGCTACAGTAACCCGCCATGTGGGCAGGAAAAAAGTTGAAAATAGTATACATACCCCTGGACTCTAGTAGGGTTTTTTGCATGAAAACTGCAAATATGGAACAAATAATGATCTACACTTGTTCTTACCTTCTTCCTTGCCTATTGGGACCATTTGGTCCAAATCTGTTGCCGGTGGGTGAGGGGAAGGGGGTCTTGAAGGACAGCTCTCCTTGTTCAGCCATGTTGCAGTCCTCCACTTTCTTGGTTTGAACGAAATGTAGGATTTTCTATTCTGGAATAGCGCAACACATGATAGTTAACTTACCCGTAAATATTCATTCAGTTTGGTGTAGGTTTGCTGGAGATATAGACGAAAATTGTAGAATATGTGCAAGAAAATAAGAACCTTCATACAGAAAGTGTGAATTTTGGCGCCACTGGGGGGGTCTGTGGAAGTGTTACTACGTCGTTAAGTAGCTTATGACTAACGGTATTAAATTTGTGAAATACAGCCAGCTGCTGTTTAGAATTCATGCTGAAAGCACCGTGTCTAGCTTTGCCAAGACCATGTTTTGTAAAGTCTGAGCACACAGCCGTAAGAAAACAATATATGTACATACAGCAACATCCAGAATAGTTAACTTCAAGCGATTCACCAGTGTTACCCGGGTTACACTTCCAGCGCAACTTGCCATATTTCCCATATATAATACAGTTGGTCTTGAAATATTTGTTGTGATCAAGGCACATGATTTTGTAAAACAGCCGCAGCCTAAAAGTTCGTATTTGTGGGCTTGGGTCTAATACACTTAGTCCATCATGCTCTTTATTAGCAAACACGAAAACAAGATTTACCCAGTGTTTTCCATCCCCCACAGGAATCAGCATGATCATAGTCTCGTCCAAAGTTCCCAGAATTTAAACCGTTATGTTCCTGATAACTGTAATGGTCATCTGCACCCTTAGATTTCCATCTGTTGCGGCTGACAGTTTTTCTTTCCACGTTCTTTGGATTTTTCATCATGTCCACTTCCAGATCGTCCATCCTTCCTACAGAATTCTTCGTCTTTGCTGTCATAGCCAATGCAAGTCTCATTTTAATGTCATGGAATACGAAGTAAACTCCCGCAGCCGATATTGATATCTATTTCAGCCAGGGGAACTGTGTATGCAGCTCGTGATAGTATACCACTCACGGCTGTAGTATTTATGAGGGCTTTATGTTACTGATGTAGTGCGGATGAGTAAGGTCTATGCCGGGGTGAGCGGGTGATATGATCAGAAAACTCTAGCCACGGATGAGTAGTCTTCGACCCTTGGAAGTAGAGTAATTTATTAAGACAGGTTCAATGTAAAGATAAAGGAATTACAGTCATATTGTTTACGCATGTTACGGGAGTTGCTTAAGAAGAAAGATCTAAGTTGAATGCTGAGTCAGCGGAATGACTCATCATAATAGTTACATCAATATTAAAGACGGAAATCAATTGCATAGATTTAAAAAAGAGGAATACTTTAGACAAGATATAGAAATATTATGGAACCGTGAATACTTGGATGGAATATCATTCCCCCCCGTGGCGAACGTTTCGTCCCGAAGCGTCGGCTGCTTCCGGTTCTTCATTCTCGTCAGATGAGGATCCGCTGTCGACCGAGCTGTCAGTGCTGGAGGGTGAATCGCTGTCGCCGGAAGATCCTGCCGATGGAGGTTCATTGGAGGTCACGCCTGGTGAAGTTAGATGTTCATTGGACTGGGCTTGGCTGTCGGCCGGGGCCTGTGATAGTTGCGAGTTGATGGGGATGCCCTTGGTGGCGTGGAGGACACGGTAGCCTGCTGAATTTCTTCAGTAGCTGGCTGGTAGGCTGCCGGTGCCCTGTCGGCGGGTTTCGTAGAGATGTTAGGAGGGTCTGGCTGGGTGGGTGACAGAAGGATGATATCTGGCGAGGCCGGGAGCGCATGGGTTGTGTCCATGTGGTTGGGCGGGTGTCTGGTTTACGGGGTAGAGCAGAAGGCTGGGTGACTGTTGTCGTGTCTGCTTTTGCATGAGTCTGTTTCGGGTGTTTGCCAGAGGTAGGTGGCGCGGCTGGTTCCCCAAAAAGTTCCTTTCAGAGGTCTTGCTGCCGTGGTTTACGCACCAGTGCCTTCGGGTCGGCAACTGACTTTTGCAAACGTGGATCCAGAGTACCAGTTCTCTAGTGCCTTGTATGTCCTACAGTTTGGGTGCTAGGGTTAGAGTAATGCCAAAGAGAGAGCCAGTGGGAAAGCCAGAGTTGGAGACGATAGACTCGAATAAGAGTAAGGATTTATTCATAATTCACCGCTTATATACCCAGAGAAATACGTCCATGTTTAGGAAGAATGAGGATGTTTGTAATTACTAAAGATTGGGAAAGAAGGAAGAGTTAGAGAAGAGAGGAAAGATGATGCTGACGCATCAGAGGTTAGAGTTCGGACAGGAAAGGAGAGTTGCATCGTAATCATAATATTGTCATTCCCAATCTCATAATAATAATAAGTAAGTGTGATCATAATTGTTTATACACCTATCATACCAGGGTGGAATATCATTCCCCCTTTATGAAGACTTCGTCCCGAAGTATCTTTATTGTCCAGCTTGTTTTGGAGTGTTGTCGGACCCGGAGCTGGAGCTGCTGGTGGTCCCATCCGAGCTGGCAGTGTCCGTGTCACTGCTGCTGGAGTGTGAATCCTCGCTGTAGGTAGGGTCTGAATCGCAGGATGATGATGATGATGAGTCGTCCCGGAATGAACGTCGCCCTTTTTTCTTTTTGTTATTCTTATGAATCTTCCGCTCTGGTTCTTTCTTCTTGTGTTCTTTTTTCTTCTTATCGTTTTTGTCCTTCTTACGACCCTTCTTTCGCTTACGGTCCTTGCGGTTATCCGGCCCATCTTTGTCACTTAGTTCGGGACTCACTTCTCGGCTTAATTTTGCTTTCTTCCGTGCCGCACGAGCGGCCACGGACATTTTCGCCACGGATGTCCCAGATTTTGTTCCCTCTTGACTGTCCTTGTTCATCCCGGAAGACGTGGCTTGGTCGTTTGCAGTTTCTGCTTCCTGGCCTGCGCCTGAACTTCCCGCTTGGGTGGCAGTAGGCTGGTTACCATCCAAAACCGTTGGTGGCGCAGAATGGACTGGGGTATCCTCCTCATTCGTTATGACCTCAGCTGTAGCCTTTTACGAGCTGGTTGTTCCAATGGCGTGTCGACGGTCTTTTCTTTGGTCATGACTTGTTAAGGACATAGAGTAGCATAGTTTACTATGATGACGAGGATGGTAATGATGACGTCACGGATGAAGTTATTATTATTTTTATCAGCATTAGAATACAATAACATTAAGAGAGCATATAAAATGGTGTGTAACCGGAAAGACAAGAGAGACTGCGGAGAGAGAGAGAGAGAAGAAGAAGAAGAATAAAAGTGAGTAGTTACAACCAAGCTTGAGTGTCTCCATAATTATTAGCATCAGATTGGTACCTCAGAATAAAAAGCATTATTATTCATAAAAGTGGAGGCGACCGATCCCAAAATTTTGAGAACTTTTTTATATAATGGTGAAGAATGAGGAAAATCAGTAGTATTTTTAAATCATTTGCATCTAACACTAAAAATCTACGCCAAGGCGTCCATTTGGCGTACACATGCCTCCGGCAGTACGAAATGTGGAGGCTCGCTGATAAGAATGTGTACTTATGCGTTTACGGCGCTAATATTGCGTGGCAGTCAGATAACATAAGGAGAATTATCTATTACTTTTCACATTGTATGATCACGGGCAGTCATACCATCTCACAATTGGTAACGTATGTGAAATACCTCAGCGTAACATGAAGCAAATGTTACAAACTCTACGGTTTGTGACCACTTTCAAATTTCACACCCGTAAAATTTGAAACTATTGTAAAAGAAAAATCTATGCTACGCATTTATTTATACCGACGGAGCTTTACTCAGGGTATGATGGACCCTCGATGGTGAAGTGTTGCTTGACAGACGTTGAAGATTTAGAAGGATGCAAAGGCACAGGGCGATTTCGTTGGTGCCGTGACTGCTGCCGCCGCTAAATCCAGAGCAGAATTGCAAGAGCTTGCCACTGTTGTCAAAGTCGTGCCATTGTGTCCCCCGCTTCCGAAGATGTAACCTCTAGAATTTGATAATTTTGCATGTTTCTTGCAACTATGATGATGCAACCTGCTGTCATGGCTACAGTCATGAGTAGCTGGAGGCCAAACATTCCCATGCTCAACCAGCTCAGATTACGGTAATTTCGGCTTAGTTAGATCAAATTTACCACATGACCATGCATACGATGTCCTGTCCACAAACAATTCTTACGCAGATCACTTTTGATCGACTTCTATGGTTCTCGACCCGCTGCCCCCGTTAGATCGCATTTAACAAACAACATGTGGACACCAGAAGCTGCCAAAAAGCAAGAGCTTTCTACCGATGTAAACATCACATCTGTCGGGCAACCTCTTGTGAAGATATGGCCTCTCAAAGTTCTATTATTTGACCCGTTTTGTGCCCCGGTAAGGAAAGTTTTCCGGTTCAATGAATAACCGCACCCAGGCGCTTGGGCATTTTCACAACATACTTGCACACGCACAACTAGACGTTATTGCGGTCATTTTGAGACCACTTTGAGCAAAATCGGTCAACTCGTTATATATGAAGTCCTGCAAGCAAATTTCGTTACATATGGACGATCTTATAAGGACCATCGAGGGTCCTAAAAAGAGGTATTTGATTATGTGTTTCACATGTCAACTGGCTCTACAATCTGGAGCTTTGTTTCCTTAATTTGGCTTTTCCTATTAACCTGTTATGTCTGTGGAATCCCTAATCCACGAAGAGTAGGAATTCCAATGGGTATTCTTTTTGCCCCAGGTGCAATCGGCCTCAACCCAGAAAATATTCCTAATGGGTCTTGGAATTTCAATTGGATATTCATTTCTTTAGCCATGATTATTTCAATTATAATTTTGGCTTTTAACTCCCAAAAGCCCAAAACTGCTAAAAATTCAGAAAGAAATAGTAACAACAAACAACCGTAACAATCGTAACCGCATTCCAAATAGATATCGCATGCATGGTATGCCTATGCCTAGGGGACAAATAAATGAAGTTCCTGCAGATACATTTGAATTTCGGGCAAAAAGTATACATAAAATGATAAAAAATTTATTTCTATCACTTGGCGGGACTTCATAATTAATTCGCAACTATGTTTCTATTAAATGCTAACCAAATACTTCAAAACGCCTCTAACCCCATTCCAATATGTTGAACTCTGGCAGGGAGTACCCTATAGACCGGACGAGCATGTCATGCGATATGCTCCATGGTGCAAGGAAATAGAATATTGCCATAATGATTCATGTCCAGGTCATGCAGGTTAAACTATTATTAATCCTTATACTGGAAAATTATCTTTAGCAATAGGAAGAGCTGGTTGCCCTAATACACTTAAGAAAATAGATCATATAAAAGCGTGGGAGGAATATAATCAGATTGTATTTAATAGAGCTACAAACCCTAACATTCCAGGTGCAGCAGGTAGACAAATTAGAACTTGGACTTTATTCCACGAAGGTAGGTCTAGAATAGACTCAATGGACAGGAGACTAAGTTTAATGACTAGGGGTGCAAAATCTAAATTCCATCCGTATACTTATTAAGAGCTTATGCTAATAGATAATGGACTCCCATGGGGAAAGGAGCGTCTTACAGGCTATTTACGTGATCATGATATCCTGCGGATGGAGACACGAAAGGACCAACCCAATAAATACTATAAAAAGGTTAAGATGACACAATTCGACTGGTACAGACTCGAGGATGGATCCGTATCAGGAGAGGAACAAAACGAAATCGACGAGCAACCATGGATACTTAACTCTGACGTGGACGAAGGAACTGTAAATGACGTAGCATTTCGTGAACTTCCATTCCAACCCCAAGACCACAGCGACAATGACATGAATGTGTTGTAATGAGGAGCATTCAGGTGTAAGATAAATGTATATACTATTATAAAGGTTCATTAAATTGACATTGAAACCGTTTCAGCTTATGATCTTCAAATAATTGCAATTTTGAAGCGAGAAGTTCCGAATGGCAACTGAAGAACTTCAAGCTTTGAAATTCATGCATATTTCCTAAATATGTTTTCCCCCTCATTTACAATTATTCATAAAATGAAAAACAAAAAATCCAAAACCAATGAATTGCTAATTTTCGAATTTCCAATAATTATGATGAGTATGATAGTCTATTTCCATATATAAATGCAATGCAGTGTAGTAGTTTAATTCCTTTTTAAAAAATCATAGTAAGGTCATGGTAGTTTAATTCCTTAAAAAAATAGTAGTATGGTTATGATTGTGGTAGTTCCTTATGAACATTCAATAAAGTAGAGTAGTATGAGTACGATGATCATGATGATCGGAAATAATAGTAATAATACAGCAGGGGTGAATAATACTAATAACTTATGTTGCTTTTGGTCCCATGTAAAAAGTAGAGTACAGAATTGTCAATAATAATATTACATTGTAACATTAGAGATGTCTGAAATCTTGATTAGGGCCAGCGTCTGCAAAAAAAAATTTACATTATTATTACTCGTATTGCATTGCAATAGATTAGGAAGCATCGTCAGTTATAACATTACACACAAAAAATACTTCTATAGCGTATGTGTCATGGCAGTCAACGGGCTGTATCATGAAAAGCTAAGTTACGAAGTAGGATGACCAGCTCATAAAACTATGAAAATATCTTAGTAAGCATTTTTCGTTAAGTTTAAACAATGAATTAGCTACCATTTTCAATAGAGTCTAAGACGTAGTCCTGTCCAGTTAGCAATTAAAATTTGTGTAGTGCAAAGTATAGGAAATGAGCTATTTTCTTGATAGATAGAGTAGGGAACCACTGACTCCACGAGAGAAATTGTGGAATAAATTATAAAAGGAACGTGAATTGGGTGAAGAACGTAGAATAGAAATGGACACGAAAGTTGAACGTGATAGACAAATAAGAGACTGAGAAGCTAGAAGGGAAAGAGTCAGAGTGGAAGCGGAGGCTAGAAATAAGGAACGTCGCGAGGAAAACAAAGAAAAAGTAATGGTAAAAGAAGAACCTATTTATTTGAGAAGATGTGCTAGCCACAGGA
>JAQFYD010002254.1:0-10115 GCA_034694225.1 Bourletiella hortensis
GACGCACGCTGCACAGTTTCACCTCAAGGAACTTTAACCAGTAACGTCCGCCGTTGCAAGCTCTACGCAGTAGTTTAGCTGTCGCTCCGCAAGATGTGTCATGCTATGGTGAGAATCCGATTTTGTTAACAAAGGCTTGTCAAGTTACAATTGAATTTAAAGCACAATAATGAAGAAGTTTACGAACACAGCTGGCTAGACTATGCAGACTAACAATTACAGCACACGATTTATTGCCTTTCAAACTCACACACGATGCACATTCATAAGGATGGATGGAAACTGCACAATTAGGATGGTCGTTCAATGGATGCTACCCTGCAGCCTTTTGTGAAACTTGTGGTATAACTGCAGCACGCAGGCAGTAATGATGTGCATGGGCAAGTACAGTTCTTGACACGCCAAAGCACGTGCTGGGGGTACAACGAATTCTATGAAGGCCAATGTACGATGAAACTTGGTGCAGCTGCATGCAGCGTGTGCATTATTTTATTCGTTTCATGACGTGGCTTTCCGGTAGCCAGTCTTCGGGACGTGCTTAGATGTGAACACTCCGAGGTCAAGGTTCATTTGGACCTAAGCCCTGAAGGTTCCTGGGTTACGGGATGTTTGGTTAAGGTTTTTAGGTTAGTTGCTAGGTGCAGCCAAGGCCGGCCATTCCTCAACCCCATAAGCAAAGCATGGCAAAAGTATGTCCACAATTATCGTCACCATCCTTGCCTAAGATTTTGGTGAAAATTTGTACATAAAATTTGTTCAATCTTAGCAAGACATCTGTGACCAGTTTTGGCGAATCAGTCAGCACTTGTTTAAAGAAAACTGAAGCCAGAGTTCCGTTTGACAAGTGCTCAGTTACTGTGCTGCCTGAAATCTAATTCTTTTTTAATTCTACTAGCACAAAAATGTTTTCATGCCATTTGTCCACGCTACAACGTTTCACGGAAGAGCAGTCCTCAGATCCCACTTGAATTGAAAACAAAAACAACTCAAGCACGTTGCAGCTGTCAACTTGTCAAGTCCTATTTAGCTGTCATCGGCTGAGACTGTTACTTAAATATTTGACAAACTACTGACGCACAACACTCTCAAGTCAAGACGACGAGCGCGGTGACAACATTTTTAATTGCAAAATCAATAAAAGCTGGCGTAGACGTCCTCTCCAGTAAGTGGAAGTCTCCGACCTGAGCCTGTAGCTGCCATTACAGACATGAATCTAAGCCAAGCAAAGGCCAAACACCGTGAACGTTTTGCACTTGGATCGCAGCAGAGAATACAGAAAGACGTTCATGTCGGGGTCGTACACAAACAGAGCCATGATGAGTGTCATGGCAGAGCCTATCATCCAGGGGAGGCAAACAGCAATGAGCTCTTGTTGCGAGTATCCAGACCAGTGTGTCCGTAAAACTTTGTCCGGTGCCGCTGTTTCTGAAAAAGAATTATCAACAGCCTAAGCACAATTTCTAGTCCCTTGGTGCCAGAAGTTTTCTGAATTATTCACCATGAACAACATACCTGCGTCCCCAGGATCCACTTTCAGCGTCATGGTCATCAATGCAGGATGATGGATTCCAGGATGTATTATGTGCAGACAGAATCAAGTACCAGAAGGGAAATAAAGCTGCAGCTATGGCCACCTCAATATGCATCACGACTTGGTGCAAGGGGATCGTTTCCTTTCTTGAAAACAGTGCCACTTGAACACTTTAATCAAGCATGTACATTTAAGAGCGGCGTGGGCCATCATGGTGACATTACAATGACCAGCAGAAGCATTTCCTCAATGTTGGGATCTTCCAGGTCACTTCCTTCCTTTGAACTCGAGATCGGACATGGAGGGGCAGTCATCCCAAGTTGCAACACAAGGTCAAAAAATCCCCTCTGTAATTACATGCGCAAACCGAGGGAGCGGTGGGGGGGGCATCATTCTGGAAGCTCAGCGGTGATTATTGGCACAGAAAAATGCTAATTCGACGGAGTGGTGAATGGCGGTTGTTCATGCAAATATTGAGTGTTCTATCCATGTAGCTTACATTCCCTTAGCAAGGTAGCCAGGCGCTTTATTCACATTTTTTCTATCTACAAATTCCGACGATATTCTAACTCTCTATACATGGCTATACAGTTGTTGTACCAGCAGCATCTGCGTAGCTAATTTGTACAAAATTTTCAGTCATTATGGAAATAAACCAAAGTAACATGCATAAAGGCTCATAGTTTCTTAACAATCCATGGCAACTTGCCGTTGGTTGTATAATTTCTGTAGTCGTACTATAGTTTGGAGATGATGAGGACAATCAGCAAAGCCAGAAGGATACTGACCACGTCCAGGAGCTCAATTATCCCATGCTCGTCATCCACTTCACACCAGTCTTCCATTCTCATGTACCTTACCTGTGTTCAACAATCCTTCATTTCACATTATTATAATTCCTTTTGATTATTTCATATTGTCATACTAAAAATATGTTTTACCTGTTCACCTGTACTGCTACACCTCACGTCTTCCACATTCCTTATGCAACTATTGTACCGCAGTAGCCAATTCTATCTCAAGGAAAAAAGCTCCGTGCTAACTTAAGTTTTGTTAGAGGGCAGAAGACCGGCCGAGTATTTTTGACTTACTTTGAATGCATGGGCTGTATGGTAGTCACAGCTCCACGGGTTGTTACTCAAATCAATAAAATATAGCCTCCTGTTCTGCCTCAGAACATTCTCCAGTGTGTACACGGGTACCTGCAAGGATGCCTATTGTGTTTTGACTATTTTCGCCGACACAAAAACCGATTTCATCCACCAATCCACTCACCTCAGTCAACTCATTGTTTCTCAAACTGAGGATCTGGAAGTCATATAACCAGTCGGAGCCTTCCAGTGGACTGATGGAAGAGATTTTATTATCGTTTAAAAACGAATTTATAAGTCGTAACTTCAAATAGCGCTCATCCCCTGCAAAAGTGTCCAAGGAGCGGATCTGGAAAACGTAACAGAATCAGCCAAAGTGATTCTTAAATTTTATCTTATCTTGATTCAAATAAAGTGTATCCGTCTGGCGGGGCATTGTGTCTGGATCCGGAAAGTCCTTCAAGTTTCTTTTGGAACAATTGACAGCAGTTTTAGAAAAGATTTCTCCTCCTGCTTGTTCCCAAATGTACTCAACGAAGCAGGAACAATTTAATCTGCATTGGTCCCGCACATTCTAAAATGTAAACACCTTTCCATTAATTACAATAATTGTTATTGAACTCAAGTCCTGGAGGTACTGAATCGTGCTTACTCTCACGAGCGGATAAACCTTTATGATGGGTTTGGCTTTGTTTTGGTGTGGTGGGTGTGCGCAACGGGTTTCATTAACATTTACAAGCTTTTCCCCGGCCAGGATCCAATCTAAATTCCTGGTGCAATCTAACGGATTTCCTGGAAAGAAATATAAATCATGTCATTACCATTTTCTCTTTTTATTCACCGAGTCTTGGGCTGGCTGTTGTAGGCAGCCGTAATTGCTGCTATTATGGCAATTGAAATAATTTTAAGGTAGGGACCCCCATGAACGTGGGAAGATGTGAAATTTGCATGCCCAGGGGAACTCAATTTAAGGCTTTTATCGTTGTCCAACATGAACGAGTGACACACACACACGCATACACGGTTCTTCATGTACAGACTATATCTGAAGACACTTCGTCTACTGCATGTTTCTCAAGGGCAAAATTAAGCACACAATTGAGTTGTCGTGGTGACAATTAAATGAACGTTACAGCTGTTTCGGTAGCGCTTTTCACCTACAGAAAAAGCGCTTGCTCTGGTGGCCAAATTCAGTCACAACGTTTTCCAGCTAGAAAGTAGCAATTAAGACCATTACGTGGGTCCCAGCCGTACCTCAATTTAAAGCGCTGCCGATGTGGCCTGATGACTTAATTAAAACGCTTACGAGTTCTGCGTGGGCAACTAACCGAAGAGGTAGTGGCGGTGCATAAATACCTGCACTTTGTGGTGACGGAAGTGTCGCTTAACCTACAAGGGACAGGCCATTGACATAAATTATTGCCCTACAATAGCTATATTCCCTCATTTATGAACAGCAGAGAAAGTGCGAGAAAAGGTACGGACTTATTTTTTTCAGTTAATTCAGTCAATGGGCCACGAGGGTTCAATTCCTACTGCTGTAGAACAGGCTTTTCCCACGTAAGCAGTTCCCTAATGTTCTCCTCCAGACTGAATAACTCTTCTCGTCTCTCACTGCCTGGGATCTTACTTAAAGTGATTTTCTAACCTTCTGAGCGGCAGAAGGTCATCTGTAGGTGTGCAAGTTGCCTCTGGTTATATCATCCTCTGTATTAACAAATAAACGATACTGAACACACTGATCTATTGCTAGAACTGGGCACAGGGGTGTGTCGGACATGTGATCTTTGTTGTCATGGAAACTCGGAGTTACGTACAGGTAGGAAATTTCTTGCTTTAGATGTGGCATCAAGTACACCCGTTAGCAAAAGTTTGCTTCACAAGTTTCTTTTGTCACAGCGCCTTCAATACCATCATTCCCAGGTGCAATTTCCTCATCAACTTCGGGTCCACTTAACCCTTTGAACTTGATACAAAAATATCCTTCGTATCAAGCCATTGATTAATTCAATGCTCTTTTTAAGCTCTCTTGCCCTTGAATCAAAGGAGCTTTCATTCGGTTGCCTGGCAACAAGAACGGTTTCATGTATTAGGCACATTTTGGCAAGAGAACTGCTGTAACAGCTTTTTAAGGACGATTCATTTTGAGATCATTTATAATGATGATACTACAGCACAGATTTTACTGAAACTTAAATTGCACGTCTGAAGGTCAATGAGGGCCAGACTTATTAATGACCATATCCCCCGTTCATTAGCATTAGAAGCTGAGCAAAAATAAACGATGGAAATGAGAGCGTTATGCCTCCAGTACTATTATTCCAACCGCTGATGCTCAATTGTCACAAAAAGCGTTTCCTACACTATACACTCCTATCCTCACCGGAGTTTAGTTTCCCCCCATTATGATTGTGATTAAATTGCACCTTTAGTCAATGTCAGCATTGTTATTTGGATAGCTACTTTGCCTGGGTAAATAAATAATGCTACCGGCAACGATAGAATTTCTATATTGGCTGGAAATCAAGGTTACAAAATTACTATTTTTTCCTCTATCGTTCCAGTGACCTCTACTGCACTGGTGCACGGGGTATTATCATGTAAGTACTTTCCTGTTTTTTTTGCATCAATCCTGTTGATCATGATTGCAAAAATAGGTCTAGACTTTTTGGGCACGGCCAAGATTCAATGTGTGGGTGCAACTGAGTGCTTTGCTGCGTATGGCTATTTTTTCTAGTGTTTTTAAAATATTGGACGAAAACAGAGACATGGCATGTTATGGTCCTGTATACTAAAAACAAATAATAAATGGCGACATTGTGGCATCCGACGCATCAAATAATAAGCTTTGCGCAAAGTTGAATAATTTTTGTGATTGAAAGTTTAATGACGCCATGTTCCGGTACGCTTTGAAAAACGTGTGCACGAGATAAGACAAGGAACCGGAAATTATGCTCTGAGCAGTTGATGAGATTATCCTAACGTGCACTTGTCTCAAAGATGTTTCCTTCCGGGTGCTTCATATATTTCCTTCTGTGCCCACATATTGTACTCCAAGGCTCAACTTCAGAATTACTGTCGTTAGAGGTGAGTTTTCGTCCCCAACGTCCTTGACAACGTACCTTGGGTCGCAGAGAAATTGGTGGTTACAGACTGACTACGCGAAAAGGAGCAATAAATTTGCCCTCGAAAGAACTGCGCTCCCCCAAACAGTTATGTCCTAACTTGATGGCAAAACAAATTGTCGACTTTAACAACACGAAGAAATGCCTTACAATGCACTCTGAACCTTAAACTTGAGAATCAGTGCTGGCCTTGGAGCTAAATTAAAGCACGGCAAATTTACATAACAATAGCCCTTCCTACAGAAAAGTTCTGTCCTCTGCTAATGCATCTAATTTCAGATACACTTCTGTTCTTGAACCTGAACGTCCTGCTTGCTTCAATTATTTCTGAATAATATTCTGTCCATTGTGTCCTTTCCTTCATCTCATAGTCATAAGATGACAATGTTGTAGAATTTCTATGTTATTTTTCATGCGGCCTACGATTGTTCTCTTACCTTGGCTAAATATGCTTTCACTTACGTGGGTGAAATCAACTTGAGAAGAATCGAACTCTAACAAGTATTAAAATTAGATAAAACAAAAAGTGTTACAAAACATCCATCTTTCTTCTCCTTTTAAAAACAGGTTGCTGGGCCTGTTCATTCTACTAATTGGCGCACAGGAAAACTGAAATTCCATTAGGGCGGGCTGCGAACGATACCAGGACATCTTAATTGCTACCTCCGAGTGTGCTTCACAAGTCAAAAGCGTAAACAAAAGCAGTATTTCATCCTAGTTGAATTTACAACGCCTCTAAGACATACGTGTCTCGTGTCACCTAATCTGGGTACCGCAGTATACGAGTAGTCCTGTCACATGATTTGCTGTCGTTCCCTTCATATAGTAAAGAAAGGGCAACAATTGAGCACACTGCGCAGTCGTGAGCTCAATTTACTGCATTACGTTATGGTACCGATTAAGTGAAAGTTATAGCTGTTGTGCCTCAAAGGGTTTTTCTAATCTCCGTAAGGATGAATGGTCGTCTGCTGGTGTACCTATTGTCAATTTTCTATGGTTGTATCCTCCTGCTAAATAAAGAAACCAAACGATTTGGGTGTCTGTGGTGCACTCAAGCTGAAGAGCAGCGCGTAGACACAGAGGGTTTTCCTTTGAAGATGATACTGTAGGAGACAATCGGAAAATTTCTTGTTTTTGATTAAATTAGTATTCCAAGCAACTGATACTGTTACAACTTCCATAGCCCCATTAGATTCAAGGCTGATGGTGATGAAGCTTCCAATAATCCTTCTTTCACATTCATTGGCATTCAGAGGGTTAACAAAACTAAACGATGGGAATTGAGGCGTTAAATACGCCTCGAAGATAAGCTCGCTTCCAAGTGCATTCTTTAAGGTGGGATACAGAAATAAACATGTCCCTTTTGACTCGATGCCACTGCAGCTCATTTGTTGCAAAAGTGTTTCCAAGATATTAATTTACATGCGCATAGTATTTAAACCATTTACTTTATTTAAATTCGTACTCGTAATTGTGCAGCATTTTCAGAAAAATACGGAAGCGTGCAGAGGCGACGGCTGAGTAGCAGCGATTATTACAGCAGGCACTCAACTGAATGCTCGTTGCATGAGTAGGGCTAATTTTAGGCTTCGGAACCGACTGAAAATTAGCAAATGTCTGGCGCTTTCAAAAGAAGAAAATAAAGAAGTGATTATGCCATTGTTGCGCCTAAATAGAATCTATTATAAACCGCAGGATCATTGTGGATTCCATGTAGCAAACAAGCTGCCAATACCTTTAAGTCTGACCCGACATAATTAATGAAGTAGCCTAGGAACAGCAAAGTGGTGAAAGCATTTGCCATACAAATGGAGTGTACGGATATGAATAACACATTGGCAGAGCATGTGACTGGACTGGAAATGTGCTTGGGGAATATTTTGTTACGTTGTTTGTAAACTAAGCGTATATATGCTATATTCTAAATGACACCAGAATTTTTGACGTACTGCATTAATGTTAAGGGCCAATATAGTGCTGTACCTTTGAAAGTCTTCAGACCCAATAAATGCTGGTACCACGTAGGAGTTTTTGCTCAGGAAAGCAACCCTCTACTGTTCTAATAAGCAACAAGTAAGTTAATGGACTGAACCAGAATTATTTCTATAATAGTCAGAACCAGTGTTTTGTCATAGAAGAACACTGTTCCTGCTCGAACACGTAGCTCTCTCATGCTCCTGATCCTTTTTCCAATTAAATTTTTCCGGCCCACAATACCAATTTCAGTGGTTTCGTCACCACTACAACTCCAAGCTCTATGCGCCGATTGTAATAGAATCCTCGATTCACGATTGATTTCAGCATAGCTACTTGCAGTGGGCAAGTAGAAAACCAGTGCTAGAATTACCCAGTAGCCTGCTATGGCCGCATACACCCCTTCAGTGCGCATCGCTGCGTAAACGCTAAGTATTACAATTGCTATGAGCGTATTATGCAACATGGCATTGAATAGGGAGAAAACCCCATTGAACCTCATTGTATGAAGCTGGCAATGATGGTATGAGGCCGATACATTTCTCAAGTAAATTTGGGTTCCTGTACCACCGCTGTTGTCCTTTTTCACGGAACATCTGAGGTTAGCCCTACGGTTAGACAGGTTAAATAAATCTGTGAATAGTTTGTGATTGAAGAGTTAACCAGAAAAGGGAAACCGTACTTACAGGCACGAGGGCATGGAGAACTTGAATAGAGTCGTGCTGGCAAAGCAGAAGACGGCAAGCTGGCCAAAGCAAGCTGTGAAATAAACCTGGAAAACTATGGATGCAACTATGCCGATAGTTTTTAAATAGCCAGGGTGACTCGCCATTAGTAGAGACGATACAAACTCCGGAGAATCGGGGCGTATAATGTTAACCCCCGTTATGGCAACGGGAATAAAAATTGAGGACACAGAGCCGGTGGCCAAAAGTAAGGCGCACATTTTCCATCGACGTTTACTCTTCCTATCTACTGCTGTTGGCCGTGTTGCTGCTGTCAGATTTATAAACTTCATGCAAAGTTCCAATGAGCAACTATTGTTTCTTCAAAATACAAACTTACCCGTCTTTCTCATAAAGTTTAAGTAGCCTGTTAGGAATGGAACGAACTCAGTCCATGCTCTAAAAATGGAAACGCAGTAATTCACGGGAAGAAAGTACAACAAGGTCGCAATGGCCATGTAGAATTTTTCACCCACGTGTTTTCCTGCGTCCAAGTAAACTTGGCCTGCACGGTAGAGGACAAAGAAAAAATTTGCGAAGAAGAGGGAAGCGTTAATATACCAGTGAAATCTAGCTCGAAACGATTTGACCTTGACTGGGCCACCATCAATCCAGCGGTATGGATGTGGGTTGAGCCATGGGAAAGTCACGTATGGCGTCCGCAGGTATGGTAAACACTTTTGAAAAAGTGATTTTATAGTTACAAACACAGGCCTATCGATCACGGGACCAAAACGTGTCAGCAGATTTTTCACCATCAATCGACGCTTGCTTGCCCACTTTAGCTGCAACTTTGGACATGGTTTGAAGCTAACAGTAGACATAGGAATGTGAGCTCTTGCATTTCATTTCTTGCTGTCACTTAATTGAATACCGGGTGGAAGTTGGGGAATTACGTGGGGAAGGGAATAAAGTTACGCCCTGGACGATTCGGACTGGAAAAGGGTAAGCACTTATTTGTTGATGGTTTAGGTAAGCCAAAAGCGTTGCGCTATAAGTTTATAGCAATTTCCTGGAATTCCCAGTTGTTTGTGCATAAAAAGTCGACAGCTGTTACAAAATGCAAATTTTACATTAATTTGGACCAACTTTGCCAGGTACTGGACAATTTCATTATACTGATATGTGTAAGGACTGAAATTCCGGTACGGTGGGACGCGCTGTCCATACGTCTAAAACGTGACTTCCCCCTGCCATGTTCTTGACAAGTCAAAGGCGTAAACAGACACAAACAATTTTTTATCCCAGTTGAATTTTGCATGAACGACAGTGCCAAGACGCAGAGGTGGGCGCTTCTCATGAGTACTCATGATCAGATACACTCAACTCAGTTGCCTACTCACAAGCCATGTGCATGAGGGGCACCAGCAAACAATGGTAATCACGCAAGTGAGCATGAGGGAAGCAATTTATTTTGCATGAGTTGAGCTTGAGTATGAGTAGGTACCTGCTGAGCTAATTTTATCGAAAAAGGTAGCGAGATTTTGGATTTTTTGTTACTGTTACGTGATTTTAGTTCAGCGCAGGACGAAATAGACTGTTTGCAGAGGCTCTTCGTCGCTTGTTGTACGACTTGGAGGCTAATTACAGTAATGAGAAGGAGTATGAGTAAGTCGGGAAATGATTATGAATGAACAAAACTTTTGCCCACCTCTGCCAAGACATCCAC
>JAQFYD010002255.1:0-10113 GCA_034694225.1 Bourletiella hortensis
ACTCCAATAGCTACTTCGACAGAAGCACATACCTATAGCCAATGAAATATCACACTTTAGGCTCATTTCATAACCAGGCCATTCTTTCCTACAGTTGCGCCCTCGTGATCGCTTCTGTCTGTGAGCCACGGTGTAGACATTATTAATTCCTCAACATCATCTATTTTAATTCACTACCTAGGAGACCACGTTCTGTAAGTTCATTCCCCGTTCAGACAGGCTTCAAGTAATCACCTTCTAAACAGCAGTAGCACAGTATCCTACTTCTAAGCTCGTATACTAGTATGGTCGATGAATAAGTTCGCATACACAGTCTTGTTTGTGCTTTAAATGTAAGGACCCTTCTGGAAACCCTTCTTTTTAGATCCAATTGCTTCTGCGAAATTCGGAATGAAGGAGAGCTGGAGAGGAGAAATAAATGAAGAAGGAGAAGAAGAGCAGAAAACTCAAAAGGGATAAAGAGAAATCGAAATTACAATCCGAAGAGTAATACTAGCTGTCGAACTGTTAGAATATCGTTCACATTAACGAATAGACCTAGAATTTATACTATTCTACTCCAAAGATATGATCGTATGATACTCCATATGTACACAAGGCTCTTAAGAGAATCGTCCACAAATTCATGATAAATTGACGTTTCCTTAGTAGGCTACTCCTCAGAAGACAAAAAGAAGGGAAATCTAACTGGGACATGGTTTCCCCTAAAAGTATGATGATCAGAAAGTTTGCAGGAAGATTTAAGAAAGATTACGGATCCGAACGCTACTAGTAAGTAACTTAGGAGGAATAAAGTAGGACAAAAAATATGAAAAACTAGGAAAACATTAGACATAACTGCAACACATAATTTACTTACGACATTAACTTATTGATTTTAGGAGTCAGGAGACAAAAAATATGTAGGTTTCAGTTATCCTTCTCTTCCACTTCTGAACACACTGAAGCCTGCTATACACACCGCCTTTCTCATTCTGTCTCTGTAGGCCTTCTTTACTTCGACGCACACTTGAGCTGGGAATTTATGCCTTGAAATCTACTACGTTTCCAAGCATTAATTTATTCACGTGAGCCTGATCTCTCTCTCAATCCTTCTCTCCTAAGCTCCATTTTAATTCACACCACCACTGTTATAGCAAAGGGCCTTAAAAATATGGCCGTACTTGTTTTCCCATTTAATTTTCACCTGCTTTACATCTCTCTTCTCCCATTTTTTTGCCTCCCTCTCATCCTTAAGAGCGTATTAGTCGCAAAATTAATGAATCCCTACAGTATGGCTATTACGCTCTAATGCTCTTTGGTGGAAGTATAGAAGCGTATATATTACATGAGCCGGCAAAAACATAATGAATGCAGGAAGAAGAATGAGTGATTACTTCAGCGTGCCAGGATAAAACTTTTTACTGCCTTGGGAATTAAAGGAGGGGAGAGAGAGAGAGAGAGAGGAAATTACCTACGATTAATTTTATTCATGCAATCCCTTTTCTTTAATCACTGGATAATTGCTCTTGCTGTATACTAATAATGATATAAATGACGCCCTCGGGCCGACACAAGGTGCACAATGGAGTAATGACAGAGCGTATAGTACAACAAGAGTCAGACTTTCCTCATCGTTATTACTATTGCATATTCGTAAGGTCGTAAAGATAAAACCCTACTGACCTGCTGCTGCCATACGGTACCAGCTTGAATACATCAAGTCATAAAGATTAGGCTATCTCATGAAGAACTGAGGTCGTCTGGCTGGGTCACGAACGAAAATTTTTAAGGACCTTTTATATGCAGAGGACCCCTATGGGGTTCCTATTTTACCCGCTGATAATTGTTCACAGTTACGGATTATTCATGAAAGAATCATTTCCATTCATATTCCCATTAGATAATACGAGCCAATATTGTGTCCTGTGTTTGAGCTCGAACCACCCAAATTTAGTTTTGCGTTCATTTTCTGCGACTGTGTATGATGATAATAGAAAAATGTCGGGAATGTCCATCGATCTTTGTGTGCTGCATTGCGTCGGAAAATTATGAGTTTTTGGAGAAAAAATCAAGAGAATACAGGCCCTCCTTTTACAAGTAGTAGTAGTTCCTCTCTTTCATGATAATTCTCAAGTTCATTTATTAACAGCTTCTGTTTATTATACTTGCTGTTTAGCAATAAACGTGTGAGTTAAAAAATTTTGAATGCACGCCTCGTGGTTAAAAGCTGTTTGTTGTCCGTGTTTGGAGTTGTTAAGACGAAGTTTTATGTAGTCAAAGACTAGCTACCATCATCATCATCATCACACGTGTGGTCCTCTGCTCCACGTACATTACCTAACCAAGAAGCTATAGAAGAAATTCTAAGGCTTTTAGTAGAGGACTCAAGTTCTATATGGAGTAATTTGAAACCTGTACAAACAAAGGTTTTACTTGAGCAGATGAGCAGGATAGGAAGGGAAGGCGCGTATAAACTAATCACTGCTGTTAAACTTGCATACGTAAATACTACTCCCTTCTTCCATGGAAGGACAAATAGGTCACTCGTCGAACTTTTTCCCAGCTGGAAAACAGTTCACAGTGCGTAGAGTAGAAGACTTTCAAATTCATGAAGCAAATAGGGGTTAAAGTCCCAGCCAAATCGAGTCAGTAAGGAGCCATTGTCGAAGCCATTTGAATTTGTTTTAATGCTGATGATCTGGTGATTGGAAGTGGAGGGAATTAATTACATTCATTCCCTCGTGGTTGTCATCCGCACAGCAGGGAGGGAGATCAGTAATGGAGAGAGAAAGATTTTTTTGGAATCATATTGTGCGTCTATAGTGTGTTGGCATTTGAAGACTGTAATGTGAGGATGTGGGACTGTAGGGTGAGAAAAAGGTATTACCATGAAAGTAGCTATTAAATCTGTTAAGTACCATTCATTGCTGAGCTACAGAGATTTTTGCTCGTTCACTGTCACACGTAAATATAGCCATTGGAATGGGTATAATAATAGCCTCCTCGTAACAAGTTATGCATGCTAAATCCCTTGGTGACCTTAGGAGCAAAGCAAAAGGCCTGTGAAATCCACTACTGCTACTTCTCTCTCTCTAGCACACACACACACACACACACACACAAATCCAAAAGCTTTAAAGACATGAAGATACTTTTGTGCATGCATGTGCTATCTAAAACTAATGCCATGCCTTTTGAAAAGATACACTTGCTGGTAATACAGCGGACAACCTGGAAGGCTCTTTCCCAATTCCATTCAAATTCCCCAGTACTTTTTATGTGTACATACTTGAGAAATAACCCACTTGGGAAATTCAGTGGAAGCGAGAGCCAATTCCCTTTTCTTATTCCTCTATTTTCTCAATTTGAAGCTGTAAACACTTTTGCTTTTAAAATCAACCTTCCCTTACCATCAATTCTTTTGCACCTTGCAAAACGTTTCATGTAAAGTAACTATAGGCGATCTATGTTACCTGACTCAGTTTTCTGCCTAACACATTAGCATAGTAGTACACAATGTTGAGCAATACTTCATATGGAAACTACCTGCAAAATCAGTTCCCTTCTGACTTTCGTTTTGGTAAATTATTGCCTTGCCATAGGGAAAGCCACCACTTCTTTACCCTTGAAAAGCCAAATATTTGCAACATTATAAGCTATGTACAGCACCATGATTCCTTTCCCAGACGAGCTGCAACTATAAAAGCCACACGTCTGCCTATTGGTGTTGTTTTTATTCTTCTTCTCTGAACTTGAGTATTACATTGCATGTAGACCATTCAGATCTACATTGTGTTCTGCGAGGAATGAGTTAATAATTCAGCTGGAGCAGGACCATATTTTCATTGGTTGAGCAACTGTTTCCTTGTTAGTTTACCCAAAGCTGATATTGACATTTCCATCCTGGTGTTACTACTAACCAAGTGGGCGAAAAGCTGCGGAAGTTGGAACGAAATGTGACAAAATTGTAAGCAACACTGTGTGTAAAGAAGTGCGGGAAGTTGTGCTGTTGAAAAGAGGTTGCTGTGAGCAGTAAAGGAAATGTAAGAGGAAGCGTCAAATTGCTACTATAGTATACCATAGCAAAGTGAGAATTGAAGGAGCGTGTTGCATTAATTTAATCTGCGTCAACTCCCATTGCACTCCTTTGCTCAATAAGCAGCCTTCATGATGCGTGAAATGTTATACTGTTTAATGTAAATGAATTTAATGCAAAGTGGAGCCTGTACTTTCCAGATAGGAGAGAGACATGAGGAGTAGGAGAACAACAATGATGGGAACGGACGGACATGAAGCTAACGATCTCACACAAAAATATTCACAGAAAATGAGAATGAAACAACTCTGTTTCTCCTCTCTTGGCCAACTTTATCCTTTACAGCATCTCTTTTACCATTTAAAGAGGAAGTACTAGTAGTTCTAGTAGTAGTGTAACATCATGTTGCTATATAAAATTGTATTGCTATACTTCATTCAGAGTTCATTTAAAAAGTAATCCTTACGTTCAGCGGATGTTGACGTGATGTATGTTGATTACTATTACATTACAACTATCATCCCGCCCGCTGCTCATCTCTCCCAGCTTTTAATGTAGTCAACATCTTAGACGATGACGATGATAACAACAGCCTCTTAGATACTCCACATCGGTATGAACTGTAATTTAACCTGGACTGTTTTTATATGGCCGTCAAGTAATAATTGAGACGTGTTTCAATCCATGTTCTCCTTGTTCCATAAAGGAGTAAGTGAGCTTGTTTATGGTAAAACTGTTCATAAGGGGCTGGACATTCTTTCAAAATTTAAAGATTTAGTGGGATAAATGACAAGAAGTAGGATACCATAATTTCTACCAGGGATTCATTAAGTCAGACTAGCAATGGGTAAAACCAAGAGCTTATCTCAGATCTAACTGCCCCTTGTAGAAGTTGGATAAAAAGATGCGCAAAATTTTAGATGAGCTTTGATCATAAGCATTATCATCACCATCGCGAAATGACGAATACTTATCACGAATTTGTTAACATTCCGTTGCATTTGAACTTGGTATGAAGTTTAAATTATTATGTGGGAGAATAAATCGTAAATAGAATTATTACTAAACTGCACCACCTTCTTCTTCTTCTTGGTCTCAGTAAGAAATAAATTCCTGGTGTCCATTGCACCCTCAACTTGTTGTCCTTACTGTCTGTCAGAAGAGTGATTGATTGTGGTCCACACGGACAGCTCCATCTAAGCCTTTTTTCTTCCTCAACTTCCTCCCCCGCAGTATCTTTTTCACCTCGTTCCAACGCTAACGCCGAATGTACGATGTGACTATACAGAGCATTCCCTTGCATACAGTAATAGTAACGCTAAAGATACAAAGTCTCAGCGTGCATTTTTCTGCAGACTGTATAAAAACATTTACTGGGAGGATTTTTCTGTTTGTTCAGCATTTGTCAGTGCTGCTGATGAGTGGAGGAGGATACAATTACGTGACTAAATGGAATAATGATAATGATTTTGTCTGTCTCGCTTTCCTTTGACAGCCGCATTGAATTACACAAACAAGGCTTTACTAATAATAATGAATTAATTTCCCAGCCTCGGCTTGAAGATTTATTAGTTACGTCTCCATCTCAAAAATAGCTGAATTTGCATTGTATTTTTGGCCGAGTAAGTAATTTCTTTGTAAGAAAATCCCGTCCCTGCTTGAGCTTTAAGGGTGACAGGGTGGCGAGACTGCTGTTGATAAGCGGAATCATTTACAGTCGGCATAGTACTGAGTAGAATATAAGTATGGAAAGGGGAAAGTAAATTATTTGAGGAAAAGTCCAATAAAGTGAGTCAGTGGGAGGTAAAAGAATGTTATATGGTACTGTAATAATACTTATATCGACTGAGACATTAGGAATGCTGGGTGATACGAGGGCCTTTCCTGTGTGCGTGGCTAAGATTTAATGGGTAACTTTAGTGGCTGTACAAGTTCATTAATTAGCCCTATCAACAACATTAATTAGATCATGCATACATTTTGGGCCTATAGTTCCGGGCGTACGCGTACACCTCTGTCGGTCCTGATTCCGCCTTGCTGTATAAAGACATTAGCTTTCCGCATCTTACTTTTCCCCTACAGGACTTGAAAGAGCGACCGTTATGATGATAGTGATGGCATAATATAATGACAGGAATGGATCGTCACTCCAGTTCTCATCACGTACTATGGTGTATCTCCTGTATCCATATGCAGTAGCTAGCAATTTTAAAGTAGCCAGGGAAATGCTTTGCGGTAGTAGCTATAGCTATCGTCTAAGGAAGATTATTGTAAGAGGAATAAAATACTACAAGAAAGATTATACGTGTGACTTTTGCATGTGAAATAACTATATTCGGTGTTGAACAACATGGAAAAGTCTTGCTTTCCTTGTCCCAACAACAGTCCGTCATCACTTTGGTGCTCTAGTTTTATTTTATCATAACGTTCGCTCACTCGGTTTTCCTCTCCTTGCTATGACTCCCGGTCCTGTCTTTGCTATGGGGACAAGTAGTCATCTTTTTCTTCTTTCTAGTTCTTCTCTCCTTCCACTATTTCTACTACTCTCAAACTTCCAGTTTGATTTATGAGGACAGCCCAAAGACTATACAGCAGTATACTAGAGAAGCATGAAAAGTTTTTCTGGCCTATATCCTCCTCCGAGTCCTTCTCTTCCTTCGTCCGACGCTGCTATCCAGATCTTTCTACTACTACTTCTTCCTCTTTCTTTCTCCTCATTGCCTTCATAGCACTTTTCCCACCAGTATTTCATGTAATTAACCAGCTAGAGTGCATCCAGTTATGGTATCACGTAGCCATAAATGCACATACAGCAATAACTTTAGAATGTAACGAAACTGACGGTTGGTATTAATATATTTCTGCTTGAAAACACGACGAACATTTTGATAACACAATGGTCATTTGCCCCATAAAACAAATGAAGGGCTTCTATGAGAGTGACAATGTGATACTAAGGATCTGGACATATGTAACAAATGACATGCTTGTTGGCTAGGAAATGCAGGCTCGTTGGTTTGTATTCAATTTGGGTAATTTTGTGCAAAATCTACGGTCATGCCTGCCAGTTCCATTGTTTGTGCGCGGCTAAATTGAGGTGAACTTCTTTTTAATTAATAATAATGGAGGAGAAAGTGAGCAGGAGTAATTTGACTTTTTTTCATTGTTATTCCATTCCCTCTCGCATCATCATTGTAAATGATTTGAGAAAGGAAATTTCATGGAGCTGGGGGCCTTTGCTCATAATGCTGATGTGTTGCATAAAGAAAGATGAAGTGAAGGGATTGAATAGCTATTTTTCTATCTCACTCACTCCCTTCATCTCTCTTCTGTTGTCCATAATGAAGATCCATCTTAGCTGCTGCCACTACTCCTCCAGGCCTTTTGTTCCTGATGAGGATGAGTTGGACAATTGGATTGCTCATGGTTTGGCAGTTACTAATTGGATTTCCTTTCATTCTTAGTAGCCAATGATCCTTTTGTTGCTCAAATTGGTTCAATCTAAGGACCATTGAGAGCCTGAAGGCTTTTCAAAGCAAGCGTTGTAATTCAAAGTAGCTAAATAACCACTTGGCTTGTCTTTTTCAAGTAAAACCTTCTATCTGGAGGTAACGTATGCATATTAGCTGATACAAACTTTAATAAGATCGGAATTTGCATTATCTTTATATTCTTCTCCCATGTCAGCAGCACTTACTTGTTAACCCTCATGTCAGGAAAGGAAAAACTGCTTAATAAATACGGATGCTTGTTATTTCTCAAGTTTTATGGTTGCAAATATCAAACGATTTCGGTAAGATTATAGTTTCCGAAATGCGTTTGATCATGATGACTGCTACGACGTCATGCGAAGAAATTTCATTTCCATGTAAAAAATTTCTGTAGCTCATGGCAACATATTTTGTATGCTTGAATACACGTAGGAACAAAGTAAAGGAGAAATTAGATGGAAGGTTTTGCCCTTATTTTTATACACTGCAATGAACATGAGATGCAAATTATGGGAGGCTGGAACTGAAGAAATGGAGAAATTCATAGTAGAACGCGACAGCATTGCCATAGTTAATGTGCTATGAAGACTAGTTTTTTATTTTCTTCCGCACCATTGAGTACCATTAGCCCACTGGGACCTTCCGACTCAGAGACTAATGCGTACGACAGAGGAAAATTAACAATGTAGGAAAGAATCACGCAAAGAATTATTATTTTAGCTGTATCTATTTATAATGGCCATAATTCCTATCTCAAACCGAAGAAACGTCCCCATTTCTCCCGAAAATTTCCTATATTTTATATAATTAAAGAAAATAATATTAACTGGCTACACATTCCAATTGATTACATACGCTGCCATCGGCCATCTTAGGGCATTGACATCCATTTTGTGCCTACACATGCCGTAAGAGACAGAATGAAAAATGGATGCATACACGGAGGGAGTATAGATAAATGATTATTATGATTACGCTCGTGATAATTTGCACATGATAGAGGTAAATTAATCTCTTATTCCATGATATTTTGATGTAAATTAATAATTTCATCGTTTTAACTCATTTACCCCAAGGTTATTCTTGCTAGCCATGGTTGGTAGGCAGGAAGGAAGGAACTTTGAAACCAGATACTGCTGCTGCTTCATGATGAGTGTTCATCCATCAAAACACAGGCATGAGAATGCTGCTGTTGGGAAAGAACATTGATCTGGACGATGGTCCGAGGAAAGATGAAAGCTGTGGGTTATTTGGATTACACAATGTTATAATCACGTTTCGCTTTTATGGTAATAATGATCAAAGGAAGAGAAGAACATTTTAGATGCAACTGGATTTATATGCATAGACAGAATATTAAGGTCTTGTCTCGCACCATCAGGATGAGAATGATGATGATAATGACGACGAGGAGGCTCGTGATTTAGAGAAACAAATGATGGGAGGAGGCTGTTGTGTGGAAGCAGCTCTGATTTTCCAGTTGAGTTCTCCCCGTCAGAGTGGAGAAACAAAAATAAACCAGTTGTACAACTGTGTATTATGTTTCCGGCAGTAATTAATTAGATCCATGTGTAGCTGTAGCCATTGCTGTTGTAAAGACTGAAAGCAAACAGTAGTAGGTATGTATAGCTACATCTCACATGGCTAAACATCATGAGACGGAGACTATGTTCGCCTGGATACTTCCACAGGCGTAAGCTTAATCGTTCCCTACTGTGTAAGAATCCTGAATTGTGTAGCGGCTCTGGTGGTGTTAAAGGCTATTTAAACAAAACCTTCATAGTACTACACCCCCTCTTTACATATGGCGTGTAGAGTTTTTCAAAAACAGCCAGCAGAATGTAATGTCTGGTTCATTTTGATGCAATAGTAGCTAACACTCACTAACTTGACCTTTCGTGCTGTACTGTCCATCATCGCCATCAGATTGTTTATGCATTTATGGTTTTTCCTAAAATGAATGGATCAAGGGGCATGGTATGAGCCAGGGCACGTACAGATAGACAGTGAAATCTCTGTCATCATTTAATTTTTCGCACCACACACGCACTCGTACATATGTATAAACTTTTGACAAGCTTCAGGATTGATTCCATACATGACCGTCGTCGGTAAAGGGTTAAGACAGGGTAACTTTTTAAACTTAGCTCTGCCAACAAACGTTCGCATAAATAACTTCACTTGTACCCCGCTCCTTCTTTAGATTATCCTGCTATTAGTGTCGACTGGGGACAAAAAACCCAGGCACGAGCTGAGCATGTACCAGGGCTCTTTTCTGACATATTTATCTTCAAGATAGGTGTTCATTTTCACTGAACACTGGACTCTGTTCTTGTATACTATACTACTCTCAGTCAGACTCGCTTCTTTCTGCTAAAGTAGAGCACAATGGTTCCTTTAATTTTTTCTAAATAACCATTATTGTCTCCATACTGTAAGTATAGGCGTTATCCAAGTGGAAAAACGGCCCTTGTCGCCGGAATGAACGTTATGCGCTCACGCAGGTTTTACCTAAGGAGAATGTTACAGAATACGTTGACGTATTTTTTTCACAGTTTCCGTATACGTAGCTACCCTACCAATCAGTAATAATTACAAGGTTCC
>JAQFYD010002256.1:0-10112 GCA_034694225.1 Bourletiella hortensis
AGTTATTTAGTACTGGAAATAAACCGTTAATTTGGTGCTTCCTTTTAAATAAATTAAGTTTCATTTTAAAAAAAAATTGCGTTGTAATTTGCCGTCAGCCTTATAAAAAATTGTATGTTCGATCTGTTAAAAAAAGTATTGAAAAACTGAAAATTTAATAAATTTCAAAAATACTCTAGGATTTATGAAAACTTTTTTGTCTTAAGAGAGAAATGTACTTATATTTTTTAGAATTATAAATTATGTTGATTTTTATGTTTTGCGCCAAATCAGCATTATAACTTATAAACAAAAATTATATTAAAAAATAATTACAATGTTTTTAAGAGTAAAATTATTTAATGATATAACATTATAAATCCATGCTAACCGACCTATTTAAATTCAACAAATCTCTCTGAAATATACAGTTCACGCAAAAATAAATAAACACTTTGTTGAAATAAAAAATAAAAATAATGAAATTTAAAATTTCAAAAGTTTGAAATTAAAATAAAAATGATAATAAAAGCTGAAAAATATGAAAATCCAATATTAAAAGAAGATATCGAATTAATATTATTTGAATCATTTGAACTAAACAGAATAATATGTACCGACAAAATATACAAGAGCTCTAATAGAGTATATTGGTATAGAAATGATCAGCTTTTAAAATCTATCAAAGTATATTTTTTAAATTCAATATGCACTTGTACTTTTATGTTAGGTGATAGAAAAGAGCGTTACTTGTTAATACTGGATCAAAATAGACTCATTTTTTATAGCGACAAAAAGGATGTTTTTAAATCAACTTTAGATTTACATATAACACAACTGAAATCTCTAAAATATGGCACTTTGATAAAGGTCCAAGAGCTTCAGTGTGAAAAAATCTTTTTTATTGCTCATCCATCTTATGCTTTATTAGAAGTTACTTTTGATATTCAAATTAACTTATATTTAGATAATATAGTTTCTGATATGGATTTTCCGTCTGAATTTAATTTTATCGCTTTAAAGATAGATCAATATATTTATATCTTTGAATATGATTTTGTTGATATAGGAGATATAGAAGTCATATTAAATAGATATCCTTTTAAGTTCAAACTGATATACAAATATGAAGTCGACTTATCGAGAAATTTCAAAATATTGTTCTTCAAAAACTTTAATGAAAATATATGTTTTTCGATAATTGATTATGATTCCAATATATGTAAGATATTTAGATATAAAAATAATTTTCTTGAATTAATTGATGAATTTGTTGCAAAAGACACTATAACAATGAGGATATTTGATGAAAGTCCCAGATTGGTCATTTTTAGACCAAACAACAGTTTAGTATTATATGAATTTTCTGAAAAATTCATAATTTATATAAACAACGAACAAGACAAAAGAATACACTTACTTAATATAATTAAAAGTAGTTCTGATTCTCTTATAATCAAAACCGATGAGGCGATGTATGAATGTGAGACAAATTTTAATTATTTGTTAGAAGACTCTGGTGACATACTATACTCTCTAAAGCCTGTTTTGGATAGCTCATTATATTCTTTTATTAACTTGGTTATCATTTTATTAAAGTGCCAAAATAAGCTCGACATAATATCAAAAAGCATAATTAAAAGATTAAATACCGTAGACTGTCTATTTATTGTCTTGATATTTCTGATTGTCAAACCGATAAAAAATATTAGAAGTGACAATAAAAATAAATACATAGACGATTGGACATATTTAGAACAAAGAGCCAAATTCTCGGCCTTTAGTTATAATGCAAATGACCATAGAAAACATTATAATGTAACGAAATTTTATTTACAAAAATTATCAGATCGTCTTGGTGATAGTTTCGAATTTAATTTTGATTGTAATCTTTCATTGTTGTTCACTTGTTTACATTTAATATGTGAATATTATAAGCTTCAATATAATTCAAAAGAAACCTATTTAGCTTTAAAAGCGCATTTAAAAAGTCTGTACGCGCTGATCGATTGGGAAGCTTATAAAAATCATTACAAAAACGATCTTTCTGAATACTTTTATGATCAACGTATAGTCATTTAATTAATCTTTAGTTGAGTGTAAACTTAATTTATCTCCTATCTTGGAACCTTTTGATTTATTTTGTTTTGTTTTTAATGAAAATTCGAAAAACATTGAGAATGTTATGTATTTATTAGAAAAAATCAAAAATAATAAGCATTTTCAAAAATCGTTATATGGAGATATTTACGATGTTTTTCTATCTATTTCAAATAATCAAGAATTGTTTATCAATACCGTTCTTCTAAACTTTAATGAAGAGCTCGTATATTTGTATTTGTTGAAAAATGGACAAGAAAATATTAAGTATATCGATGATTTGTTTATTTCCTTAAAATTTAAAAAGTTGCTTAAAGATAATCAAAAACTAGCTATTTCTAAAAAATTCATTCAAGACCATAGAAGTATTAGACAAGTTCAATCTATATTCAATTCTAATAATGGTATGAACATAGATATAAAAAATGTAAACAAAAGCCATAATGAAGAGGAAATTATAGAGATGTCAAATAGATATTCAAACAGAGTTTTGGCTTCGTTGAACGGATTGTTATTACTTAATATCTTTAATAGCGATTCTGAAGTTAAAATAAATTGGAAAGAAAATGATTTCTCAGATTTGAAAATCAATACATATCACAATAACGAAGAATTAAACGCAATTCAAGCAATTTTTGAAGAAGAAAGTTTAAATTTCTTACACATTGAATATTCAATATTAAAATGTATTTCATATATAAACAAAAACTTTTTAAATGAATTAAATATATTTGATGAAAAAAATATTCCCGATTTTTTAAATGAAAAAATATTTGAAAACATCAAAGATAAACTAAAAATTCAAATTTGGTTTCTATCATTATCTTTAACTAACAAAATCAATGTCGATATCATTTTTGATGATATAATTATCCATTTTAATTCTCTTAAAAATGAAGATCCTATAACTATAGGAATTTATTTATTTACAATGGGTATATTATCTATCAAAAATCCCAATTTTATACTAGAGAATCTATGCTTAAATTATATTAAGCACTATGAACCAAATAATAAACTCATTGAAAATGATGAAGAAGATTTATTAAATTCTGCTTACTTATATTGCTCTTCTATTATTTCATTATCTTTAATGTACATTGGATCAAATAATATAACATTGTTAGAAATATTGATGAAAAATTTTAAAATAAAGATTAACAACTGCACTTTAAATGAAATAAAGCTACTTGAAATGAAGTTTATAGTCATTGGTGTTTGCATTGGTTTAATATTCTTTGATTCTATTTTAAATGATAATGAAGCTTATTTGCTATCTTCTTTGTTAAGATTTACAGGAAACAACAATAAGGATTTTAATATCCCGCCGTTCATTTATTGTAAATGTTCTATATTGGCGATGGGAATTTCATTCATGGATACAAATAGAGAAGATATTTCATCAAGATTTGAAATTAATGATTTTGAAGAATATCCAATAGACATACTAATATTTAAGTTGATAGCTAAACATTTAATTATGTGGTCAAAAGTTGAATATAATAAAAAATGGATCTTGGAAAATAATAACCTATTTGATGTTTTTGATTTCACTATCGAATATAACAAGATTCGCTCTTGTTTATTAGCAACTCTGTATTTTATAGTTTCACTTAAGTTTGTTGCTTCACAAAATAAAGAACTATTTCTTATAATCATTAGAGAGATAGACTATGTTTTGAACATATATTACAGTGATAAATCTATCGAAGAAGATGTACACTTCTCTCGAGTTATATCTCTGTTATTTATATCAGCGGCTTTAATAATGTCAGGTTCTGGATCTCCTGAATTGATCAATAGAGTTAATTCATTCCATGAAAGATTAGATAAAGATGTAAAATATGGAGAATATCAAGCCTTATATACAGCTTTAGGAATAATTAGTTTAGGAGGTTTTATGTCAACATTTAAAAATGACAACTTGTCTATTGTTTTTATACTTTGCTCTTTACTTCCTTTATTTTCTGATTGTTACTCCAATGATATCGTATTTAAGCCATTAAGGTATCTGTCTTTTCTAGCTGTTAAAAGTGGGTTGGTTTTGGTTACCAATAAAAATGGGAAACTTTTAAATAAAACTATAGAATTGGTTTCTTCTGATGCACATCATACAAAAAACACTCCATGTATCTTACCCTCTTACGATTTTGATAAAAATTTAATGATACGATGTAATTCAAGCTTAATTACATTCGAACAAACCGAAAAAAACTACTTACCTAATTTTATAATTATAAACAACGAATTTAATATAAAGTAAATATTTATTTTTATTTTTTAGAATTGATTTCCCTTTTTATTTATATACATTATGTCCTGGAACTAAAAGTATTTTGATTAATAATTTTTCGAAATTATTAAAACAGAGTCTTGATAATAGCATGATATTCTTTATAAATTATTTAAAGATGGAATACTCAATAGATTCATTAAAAAGAATATCTCATATAATTAGATTGATGTCAAAAATAGAATATAAAAATGATAAGTTTTTAAATATTTATAATGTGCTTTACTATTTTTATAATTATTATTTGGAAATTTACTCCTTCAGTTTTATTCATAATAAAGCGCTTTTACAAAAATTAAAGTCCGGTTTTATTAATAGTTATAGCCTGGATTTTTACGAGATATTCAACTTATGTCCAAGCGATATTGAAAATATAAAAAGATCAATAAATACAAAAACAAAGATAAAGAATATAAAAGGAATAAACGAAAATTTAAAAAATATTATAAATGAAATATATAAAATTTAATATTAAATAATTATTTTTATTCATTTTCTGCTGATAATCCAACCTATAATTTCAATGATATAAATTTACCTGTTGTCTTTCTTCATTAGTAAAATTCATTGTTTTTGCAATTATTTCTAATACTTGCCATCTCCTGGGGTTCATTGAAGAAAATGATAAATATTGAACTAATAAATTTAATATAATTCGCCTTTGGAAATTAATAAAAATGCATTTACCTATCCATGTAATCACCGCTTTCAAATTTTACAACCTTTTGTTTTAATGTTGTATTTAAATCGTTTAAAGAAGCAACCTCTTTATGTAATTCTAAAACCGTTTCCTCTTTCTTAGCAAAATTGGATTCCAGGAATTTATTATATTCAAACGCTTTATTGGCTTCTTCTAACTCTTTCTCAATATTTAGTACTTTAATATTTTCAGCCTCTTTTTCTTCTTTCATATGCTCTATTTTTAGATTCAATTCCTCTAATGATGTTATTGCTTTAAGCTTATCATTGGCCTCTTTATTTAATTTGCTTTTTAATGAGTTTATTTCTTCAGTCAAAGACATTATTTTTTGATCTAAGCTCGACTTAAACTCGACTTCGCTATTTTCTTTCTCCCTTTTCAAATCTACAATTTGATATTCGAGTTCTTTTATTTTGCCTAACTTTATTTCCATTTCTTGCTGTAGATTCTTTTTTTCGTCTTCAAGCTTTTTATTACAACTCAAGTAATCTTGAATTTCAGACTTATGTTTAGATAACGCTTCATCAATTTCTTGTTTACTTTTTTCTAGCTTTATAAGCAGTTCTTCTTTATGCTTAAGCTCTTCTTCAATAAGTTTCTTAGATTGTATAAGCTCCTTATTCTTTGATTCAAAATTTTTAGTGGTTTCTGCTAATTCAGTTTTGTAATTTTCTAAATTTTCTTTTATTTTTTGATTATCTTTCAAATAAGTTTGAGCATCATTATCTTTCGCATTAAAAAGTTCTTCATTTTCTAAAATTTTATGTTTTAAACCATTAATTTCTAAATCAAGTTTTTTAATTTTCTCGTTTAATTTATTAATGTTTGCTTCTTTTGTAGAGACAAGTTTTTCCATTTCATCGAATTTTAGGTTTTTAGTATTCAACTCATCCTCTAGATCGGAAGCCTTATCTGCAATTGTTTTATATTTTTCTATTTCTTTATCTTGATTGATAAAACTCTTTTTAATCTGCTCAATTTCCCCTTTTAATTCCACAACATGTTTAGTTTTCTCAGCAACTTCCTCCTTTAATTTATCGGACAAATCCTTAAATTCTTGATACAATGTAATGGCTTCTTTTTCTTTATCACCGATTTGTGCCAACTTAGTCTCAAATTCTTCGATATCTTCTTTGTGCTTAGTCTCTTTTTCGTCTAGTTTCTCTTTTAATTTTTTTGACTCTGTGTTTTTCTCATCAATTTCAATCTTTAGGTTTTCAATCTGTGATTTCAAAGAATTATTTGTCTCTTCGAGTTGAGCGCTTTTTTGTTTATATGAGGCAAGACTTTCTTCGATGTCTTTATTTAGACCGGTTAATTTGTTTATCTGGGTTTGTAAATCAGAACAATTTGTCTTGTTAGTACTTTTCAGATCTTCAATCTCTTTAATTAGTCTTTCCTTTTCTTTTTCATAATCATTAATAGATGATTTCAATTCAGTCAATTCTGACTTTTGTTTTTCAATTGCGTCTTTGTAAGTTTTAATTGTTTCTTCATTTGAACTAGATTTAGACGAGCTCTCTTTTGATTCTTCCGATAGTTCATTATATGTTTTTTCAAGATCAGAAAACTCTTTGCTTTTATTTTCTAATCTCTCATTCAGGGATTTTATATTACTTTCATAATTATCTTTTTGAGACTAATATAAATTAATATAAAAACTTTGAGTTCTTGTTCCAAAGATTCTTTAGCTGCAATATTGCTGGAAATTTCGATTTCAAGTTTAGAGATTTTTTCGGAAAAATTTTTTATTTCTTTCTTTCCATCTAAAATATAATATCAAATTTACTGTGTATCAAATCCTTATTAACTTGACTATCAAGCAAAAAAGTTTTGAGTTTAGCGAGAATCTCTTTCTCCTCACTTAAACTAAGTGCATTTAGTTTGGAGGTATCAAACTCTTTAGGGCTATCAATCAGTTTTTGAATATTCTGTAATATGAGTGCCTGCTTATGAGAGATTATATTATCAAATAAAATGACTAACTCTCTAAACAAGGCCATGTCATCTAGGCATTTAAAATTTTTAAGCTCTTCAATAAAACTAGTATTTCTTTCAAGCTTGTTGTCGCTTTCAATCGATAGTATAAATTGTTTAAGTTCTACAATATGAACACTAAATATACCTTCTAAGAAGCTTCGGTGTGAAGAGTTGTCGGATAACATGCTTTCAAGAGTAGTAAAATTATTTTTCAAATTGGGAAAGTTGTATTTTTCTAATAAAATTTCTAAAGCTTTTAGAAACTGCGAGCATTCTTCAACGCTTTTAGCGGAATCTAAAGTGCTCAATGTATTTTTAAGCTCTAAATTTAAGAAAATTAAAACCTCGAAACGAAGTCACTTCCGCAGAGAGATTGGAAAACCTCGTAAATATCGGCTTAATAGAAGATTCTATTATTTTAGCCTTATCATCAGGTAAAAAATCCAGGTCTAGATTTACATCGAACCAATCCTTATCGAAAGACTCATACAACTTTTCAAAAATTGTTTTTAGGTCTAAATATAAATTATTGAATACTATCGAATGATAGATGATTGTTTAAAAATTCATCATTTGAACTCTTGTTTTTAACTAGATCCTTTATTTTGTCCAATGAATATTTTAAATTTTTTGGTAATTGATGATCGGTGTTCAAGCTCTTTTCTTTTTGTTCATTTTCAGAAGGCTTAATTATTAAATCCATCTCATATTGTATAGAGTCTAACATATAAACAATATAAACCTGTAAATGCCTTATTTTCGTCCATGGAGTTGTTGATTTTATTTATCAAATCGTTTAAAGATTTTTTAAGTTCTTTAGGTATTAGCTCTTCTGTTATAGGATCAACTTTTTTAGTATTAATTACAATTTTATCTATTAAATTGGGTAGCTGAAGCGTTAGTAAGGTTTGTATTCCTAATAAGATATATCGATAACAAATACCTTTGAGATGGTCCTGTATAATATTGAAATGAACCATTTTATTTCTATCTATCTCTTCAATAGACTCTCTCAGTTCATCTCTATCTAAATGTTCAATATTCTCATCAATAAACTCTAAACCGTCACTCACTTTTTTATCATTTTTATTTTTACTTTTGTTATCATCAGAACTCTCGCTTAATTCATTTTGTAAGTTTAAGCCAAGTATATTCTCTTTACTAGGAAACTCAATCTTTGAAGAATTGATAGAGGTAAGGTTTGAAATTTCCAATTCATGAATTTGTGCCATTTTAATAATTTTGTTTTGTAAAAATTCGTTATCTTCTTTAAACTTTTTAATTTGTTCTGTTTGTTTACATATACATTTTGCAATATATTTCATATTTTTTACCAAAGATTCACTCTTAATTTTCTCAGGTATATTTGGGAACTCTTCGCTATTCAACAACTCAGGATTTTTTGCTGCCTCGATTATTTGCTTAGTATATCCCGTATCTAGAAAATTGTTTAAATCTAAATTTGATACAACATAATACCTTCATTTGTGCTACAAAGACTCGAATTTTCGGTGCTAAATTTTGATTTTATTTTATCCAAAATCTGCGTTTCCTTCATGTCAAGTCGGTATTTTTCATAAGTTTTTATATCCAGATTTTGCCCTTCTACAAGTTTTTCCAAAACTTCTAGAAATCCATTGCTGGTTTTCATTTCTGAAGAGCTTACATCATCTAAAATTATGTAAAACGTATACCTATGTTTGGCAGCATATCAGAGCTTTTCATGTCTATATTAGTAAGATTTAAAATAGTAGCTTTTAGTTGACATAATTGCATTTCCATAAAATTATCTTTTTTATAAAGCAAGGATAATTTATCCAAATACTTAGCTAAATGCTGTATTTCTTCTTCAAAATGCTTTGTAATTTGTTTTATGTTTTTTGTTAATTTTTCATTTTTTTGCAATATTTCATCGTCCATTTAATTTTTAATGACAGTACAATACTAGAAAAAAATTAGAAATGTAAGATTTGTGACAGAACATAAATCTATCTCATTATATTTATTTGATAAGAAAAAATCTAATAATAAATACCTCTCATTTATCATCAAAATAAATAACTAGAAATATGTTATACCGTATATCACGCGTTTTATGCACAAAAAAATGTACATTACATATGGACAGAAAACGCATCAATTTGCGAAAAATCCCATTTTCTGAGCATTTTAAGACAAAAACAAAATCACCAAAAAGATTTAAAAATATTGTTTTCAATCTACTTGCATAGTTTTTAGGATTTTGAGTGTTTCTTTATAAATAATATTTGAAAATTTTCGATCATTTATCATGATAATTGATTATTTACAATAATTTTGTTAAAATGTTAAAAAATGTATCGATTAGTATATTCAAAGGGTTGTTAGAGATTGTACATTTTTTGTAAATTTACATTACATCTGCGCAGAAAACGCGTGAAATACGGTAGTTTATAAAAATATTTAAGTTGAATTTTTAAATAATAATTGATCTAGAATCTAGAAAGTTTTTATAATTCAAAGATCGTTTGACTAAAATTGCAAGATTTTTTCGCAGTTTCCTTTTAAAATTTTTAAAATAAGCTACGAATTTAAATAAGATTGAGCTCAAATTTTTGTGTACATTTATAAATCAACTATTAATAGGACTCAAATGAAAAGTCAGAAAAAATAATGACATGGAGGTCAATAAGACATATCTTTCAAATATCAATATGACTATCATTTAAAACATTTTCTAAGAAACGAAAATGCGAAAAATACCAAACGCGGAATTATATTAGTAATTGTATTTTTCTTAAATAAAAATTAAGTATTTATTTATAATCACAGGTGTAAATCTATAAAAACATGAATATAAGAAAGAAATCTGTTTTTTAAGACGATAAGTATTATGTTTTTAGAATTGAGAAGAAACAATTATATGTTTTTAAAAATAGATAAATTTCGCCAATCTCGATTTTGAGTCAAAGATATAAATAAAATACTTAAAGTCAATATTAAAATCAGGCCTGTTATGCAATTAATTGCAATTCCAATGTATTGCAATTCTCAATACCAATTCGGTATTGCAAACTTTTG
>JAQFYD010002257.1:0-10109 GCA_034694225.1 Bourletiella hortensis
CAAAATTGAATAAAACTATAAAAATCGATAAATTTTTACACAAATTATATATTTCTATTAAAAAATTTATAAATATATTTAACAAAATTAGATAAATTTATAAGGTTTAATATATTTAAAGCATAAATAATTTTCAAATATAAATTATGAATATGATTTCTGTAGAAAAAAGTATTTGTTTTTAAAAATACATGGAAATAATATTTTTAAATTGATCGTAAACAAAATCAAATAAATTTTTATTATCACATATAAAACCAAAGATAAATTTATATATATATAGTATATAATTTTGATAATATAACTAACGTATTTAACGCGTTTTATACGCAATAATTTTTACAGATTTTCTGTGCACACGTAATGCACATTCATAAAAAAATGTACATATTAACAAAAATTTTATTACATTCAACAAAATACATAAATAGATAAAAATAGTTGAGAAGTATATTTTGATAGTAAATTCATAATAAAAAAGTATTTTATTATAATAAATATTAATTAATAAACAATTATGATTTCAATCTTTTAACCCTTTCATACTTTTGGTGACAAAAAATTAAAAATTTAAATTACAAGCTTTTTTAAAATTCTATATTTTTTATGCAAAATATATTATCTTTTTGATTTTAATTTATTTGCATTATAGCATAATATTGATCAGTGTTCAAATTTTTAATATTACATCATCACATCGTACGGTGTGATTAAGTGTGAAAGGGTTAAACAAAAATTAAATTGATTTTGATTTAAAATTTTGCAGAGAAAATATTTAAATTATAAATTTCTACAGTTTTCTACGCACACATAATGTAGATTTTTTTATTATAAAACGCGTTAAATACAGTATACACAATAAATAAATAAAAAATTTATTAATCTTCATTAAAAATTAACCACAACAATTTTTTAAAAAATGTAAAATAAAACCCCAAAACCCCCAAACAGCGAAACAGCACCCGATTTATAATTTCTACCACCATTACCAGGCCGAGAATTACGATTTTGATTATTACCAAAAAGTCTCTCCGAAGTTTCAACACTATCTTCCTTCTTCGAAAGTATTGGAGAATCCTTAAAAAGACCCTCATCCTTAATCATATTATCCATATTATTATTATCACTTCTCGTCTTCGGTGCATTAGAGTTAGTAGGATCAGATTCATTATCTGATGGCAATGCTCGTAATAATGGTATATCTGTATCCGCAGGTGCCATACTTCTTTGTGATGCTTTCATTGATAGTTCAGTCATACCTGCGCTATCCATGGATCTTGTAGTTGGTTTTATTGAGTTGGTTTGACCTAATATTTGTTGCATTGGATTAACTATTTGTTGTTGTATTTGGGCGTATATAGTGGTTATTAATAAGTTATAATTCATTTATATTGAATTTTATAAATTATTATTCTTTTTATATTTGATGAACCAGATTTAATTTATTGCATGGTTAATGCTTTATTTATTAATCAATATAATATTATTAATTTTTTTAAATATTATTGTGTACTGTATTATGTTGTCTTTTTTATTATGTTTTACTTATAAGTTCCCATTTAATATAACACAAAATTAACACCGAAACCAAAATAAAAAAAGGAAATCCAATTTATTGTGAAAAAAGAATTAAAAATATAATTCTATAAATTTACATACAATAAAAGCACAAATTGATAATTTTTAATTTTATAATTTAAGTGATAATATTTTATTATATAGATTTATGCTCTTAAATATCCTATTTTTATACATAAATAAACCATTCTTATAATTACATATACAACATTCCAAACTAGTAAAAACAATAGAGAATCCCTTATAGATGAATGATCACTTTAACGATATTTGGTATTTTTAGAAAATATAACAATTTTTTATAACTAAACATAGATAATAAAATTTAATTAAACATTATTTAAGGCAAAAAAACATATATAATTTTTATATAATAGTTAAATTTATACAAATTTTTAAAAATATAAAACTTAAATCTTCAAATATTAATTTATAAAAATATATTGAATTTATTTTTATTAAACTTAAATATATAATTTATAGTAAAAACCAACAAAATTTTGTTACCAAGACTTTATGTATGTCACTTTAAAGGCATACATCTATTCTAAACTTAAAAAGAGTCCAAGATAACAAGAATTTCTCTATTTTTAAAAAAATAATAAATTATTTATATTTACAGCTTTTATACTTATAAATTTATAACTATTTTTTGTCCATATCTCATGTGGATTTATAAAATATTTTTAAAATAAGGATATAGAATAAAAATTGTTAAATTAGGGTGGTTAAATTTTATAAATTGACATTTTGGTTGAGAATATCTGAATTACATTTGTAAATAAATTTTAATATTTAATACTTTTATATTTAAATACTATTTCAGTGCAAAAAATGAATATACAATCTGAGCATAAAAATAGTAAAATAAATTATTTTTTATTAAGCAATAAAATCGTAATATCTTTATATGAAATTTCATATTTTTATCATAATAAAAAGCCATAATTTATAAATACATTCAAATATGTTTTTCGAATAAAATAATTAAAATAAACAAAAATCTAGTAATAATTTATATTAAAACTAAGTCATCCTATGGTATCGTGAATATTTCTTATAATTTGTATAACAATATTTATTGTAGAATTAGTGTTATTAGTTGGGGGCACAAATTTGCGCTTAAAATTATCGAAATATTACTTAAATTTATTTTGAAAATTAAAACTGCACTTTAGGAAATGTGATATTTTTTATATAAGTATATTTTATATAATATATTATCATTATTTTATGATCCTATATATTTTTTGTTAAATAATTTTGACATTTAGCATTTATGATATATAATAAGTAAATTTTAAGCGCAAGTTTCTTTTCATAAATTTTTAAATGCAAAAAAAATTTGCTTTTTTTTCTGAATTTTTATCCTCCCAGTTATTAGCTTAGCAAATTTCGTAAAATTGATGCATAAAATTAAAAAATTATATTTTAATCAATTTGCTTCATTATATAAGTTTTATAAAGTATAGCATTTTTAAAAATTATTTATCCATATTCTATAAGTACTTATAATCATTGTTTACCTTATTCATAAATTAAACTATCGCCATCCCATGAATATATTGTCACTTAATTTCTTGTTGCTTCAATATATAAAGTTTAAAGATATTAATAAAACCAAAACTAGCATGGAATAAAGTATTACAATTTATATAAGAAAGCATGACATTTAAATTTCAATAATATAAGTTTTACTTTTAGATTTTTCTTGGTATTTCTCAAATCAAACATTTTAAGAATAATCATTTGATTCTTTTTTAGCTTGTGAAAATTTTGAAACTCGCTTTGTTATTTATCCTAAATACCAACAAGATACAACTCAGAAATATTTAGTATTTCTATCACATGATTTTAGTTTAAATGGCTTGTTTCATTTATTAAACCTCTCCTTTATCATATGCAACAAACTGATTGAATATCAAAAATCATTCTATTTTAAATATTATACAAGTTTCAACTTACAACAAACAATAAACTCAGCAAAAACCCGATCAAAAAATCAAAAAAAAATATGTTTACAATTTTATTAGAAGAGTAAGATATAAAATAATTTAAGCTTTTTTCAAAATAATATCAATTTCAAAATCTTCGTCACTTTCTTCAAGTAAATCAATATATTCTCTAATATTCTTTTTCAAATCATCATGATACTTTTTAGGATTTCTATAAATTTCTGTAGATCTAACCGAAAGAGGTCTACCGTGAGAATCAAAAGAAGGGGCAGGGTGTTTATAATAACAATCAAGTCTATTACAATAAGAACCAAACTTGCATTTCAAAGGTTCATGTCCAGGATGTAAGAAAGCACAATCCTGCTTAGAACAAAATAAACCATTTCTACATCTTAAAGGGATTAGTGTTTTAATATTTTTGATCTCGTTGCTCAACTTTCTTTTCTCTCCCTTCTCTTCAATGTATGCCCCATCATTATCTTCATGTGCAAATCTGCAGTGTTTATTAGAACAGTTCTTTCCAAACTTACATATAGTTATTATCTGACCAGGATGTATGAATAAGCATTCAGAAGATTGATTAGGACAATTAGGATATGCTTTACATACTTCTGTAGGATGTACATATCTACATGAACTTCCTCTTGCACACCTTGGCCAAAATGCACATCTTATTCCTGAGTTGCTTTGGCCTATGCTTTTAGTTCCAGAAGTAGGTAGGGCATGTATAGATAAAGTGTCAAGATCAGTACTCTTTGGAGAGACTGGACCACTACTATTCTGACTACTAGTAGATAGAGATTTATTAGGAGACAGATTATCACGCTTAAATTTTTTATTGGAATTTTGATCTTCACCATTAGAACGCTTTTTATCACTATCCTTAATGAAAGAATCCTTATTATTAAAAATTTCTTTAGTAATAACTTTTATATATCTATTAAACTTATTTTCACTTTCTACCAACATTAAATTTTTAAAAAAATTTTCTATCTTTTTAAATGGCAAAATTAAAATAGGGTTATAATTATTACGTATACTAATTTAGAACCCCTATTTCTAAATTTTTAATATTGTTTTGGTTGATTAAAAATTTAATTTTAAAGGTCTCATTCTCCTTAAAATGTTTAATATATGTTTCGGTTGACCTAAACAAAATTTTAAGGACACAATAGAGAACCCTTAAATCACAATTATTCTTAAATCAAAATTAATGATTTTTAAATTAATTTATTAATTTGAAACTCCCAAAACTAATTTTTTATTCGTAATCTTGTTTGTTTTATTACTTTTGATCATCTTTATTGCTAAGCCATAGTTTGTTTATTGCGTTTGTTGGATTTAACCATCTCTTCCATAGTTTTTAAATTCAACCAATTTGCTATAATTTACTTTATTAGGTGAGTTAAAATTCTATAGAATTTAAACCGATCAATAAAACCGTACAAAAAGAAGGAATCATACAATAACATAAATATTTTTTCAAATCAATGTTAGTCATTAATTTATCGATACAAAACTTAATTTGATCTTTTATCAATCAATTACATTTTAATTGTTTTGGATCAAATTCAAGAGCAAAGAAATAAAAGTGATTTTTATTACTTAATTATTTGGCTTTAATATTGCTATACATGTAAACATGATTTCTAAATTTAAAATTTTGTTTATTTGGTTTTTCATGATTTAATTTAAACTTATTGTTTAATTTAGATTCAATTGTTCGATATTTATTTCTTATTTTAAGATTTTGCTAGTTCAGTATAAAAACCAAAGTTTTTTACTTTTTAACCAATGAATTAAAAAGTTTAAATTTATCATTTTGCTTTATCGCAGTTGAGATTTTTAAGTTGTAAATCATGATTTATTTTCTTTTTGCGAAAACTATCGGGTGATTCAATTTAAAAATAACAGTATAAATCTCGAAAATTTTATTGATAATAACTAAAAACGTACAATAAAATTTTTTAAAAATTGAATATTATGTTTAAAAATAATTAAAATTACATATTTTTATATCCATTTTTATTCCATGTTCAATATGAGTACAGTCATATCGTTTTATTTAAATATTATTTTTTAAATTAATTACAAATAAAATTTGAAAATGCTTTTGGACTGTCAATAGTTTCAATGAAAGATTGTAAGTTTATGATATTGCAAGAGTTTGTTTAGTCTTTTTATAAATTGAACTCTGAATTATTCAAAATTATTCTTTTTATAAACATTGTTTTATTTTTTATCATTACTATTAAATTTTTTCTACTTTGGGGTGGAATGTACATAACTCCTGGACACTTTTTAAATAATTTTTTTTTGAAAAAATACGAGGTTAATCAGAAAGGATAATACAGTCCTATTTATTATTTCTTTACAATATTTCTCATCTAATTAATGGCCACAAGATATCAAAGTTTGTCAAACTTTTATTTTCAAACCCCTATAATTGGTACTATCACTTTAAAACCAATTACAAGATCGATAGTTGGAGCATAATACTCAATATTTAATATATTAAATCTTATATACAATATATGTATAACTATATATAAAATCAATACATGTTCCACCCTACAACACAATACAGATTCATATTAACTTTACTCACAATTTACAATTAAAATATCTTATTGTTTTAGAATAACCCCGAAAAATAGGTAATGCAGTGTAATTTTTTCTGCAATTTTATCCTTAAGACTTATTGTATTCAGTTTGAATATGTTTTTTATTTTTCCTATTTATATCTTGCAGAATCAGGAGTTATATAATTTTGGGATTTTTATGAACTTCATAATCGTTATTAGAGAAAAGATTTCCATTTCGAATATACATACCTTGTTTTGTTATATGTATATACTACTGAACTTTTATTTTCATTTTGGCCTATTTATATTTTCTTTCAGTATTTTTTGTTTCCTTTTTTAAAGCTTATTTATAGCCATTTCTAATTGCTCTGAAAAATCAACTACACGTCATTATTTATCACATAGTATTTATAGTCAATATCTTTTTGTTTCTTATCTTAAGGTTCTTTTAATTTATATATACATGCAAAATTTATTGTAATTCTTACCCTATTATGGATCTAAGCTCACGTAACATTTCACAATTATTTTAATTTGTGTGTTATTTTCAAATTGAAACACCCTATATAACATAAACATATCTGATAAATAAAAATATCATAAACATCAATCTTAATTAATCATTTTAAACCATTATTTTAGTTTATGGTTCATTATGATTTCATACGTTTGACTTCCCCCTCCCAATTTTAGGTCACTACCCTTTTTTACAGTGGTCTATTTTAAGGTTAAAAGCTTTATCGACATTTAGTAATTTTAAACTAATATAAAAATAATAACTATAAACTTAAATTATAGTAAAAAATTTATAATATTTTTATTAGTACATAAATTTTTAAAAAAATTTACACTTTAATTTCGCCAAAAAACTGTGGTAGTTATTGTAATTAATTTTATGAAATTTTGTAATTCCAATTTTATACGTAACGTAAAATGAAATCTAAATCATTTACTACATTATTATTAATAAAAAGTAAAGCAAACAATATTAATTAAATAATAGATATTGCAAGTATCGATAAAACTATTCCTACCAATAATACAGCACCTAATAATAGTACATTAGTTATAGATAGAGAAGAAGTATGTAAGAATCAGTTAATGGCTTGTGTATCTTATTGTAGGTCTAGACTAATGGATACTGATGTCAATATTTGTAGTGAGGATGATTTTATGTTCAAATGTAAGTGTGAAGACGGATTTATTCCAGGTGAAAAAGGTAATTCCTCCATACTTTAACCTAATCATATATTTTATTTCTTTACTTACGAATACCAAAAGCAACAGCTAATTGGTGGTTGTAAATAAGGATAGATAGAGTGTAAAGATGCTGTAGTTTTAGTGTTTTTGATTGATTTTTTTAGATTATCCTTTTCCTGCTGCTTATCAAGCATGTCTTATGAAGCTTGATAGATGTAATAAGAACTGTAATGGTGTTGAGGAATGTTTAAATGGTTGTAAGAAGGACAATGTTTGTGTCAATCCTAATAAACCTAAAGACGAGGATAAAGACAAAGATAAAGATGAAAACAAGGACAAGGATAAAGATGATAAGGGTAAAGAGAAAGATAAGGGCAAGGAAGATAAAGGTAAAGGTGATGAAGGCAAGGATAAAGGAAAAGATAAGGATAAGCCTAAGGATGATAAAGGTAAGGATAAACCTAAGGAGGATAAGAATAAAGATAATAAAGGAGATGGCAAAGATAAGGTTAAAAATGATGGTAAAGTTGATGATAAGAATAAGCTCAAACCAGTTGATAAGAAAACTGAATTAGAAGCTCAAGATTCCAACAATAGTTACCAATTAACAATCTCACTATTACTCTTACTCATTCATTAAATCAAAAAGTTTTTTCTTTCAACTCAACCCCCTCCCAAAACAAAAACAAAAAAGAAATAAGCAATTTTTAATTTAATAATGACTAGATAGTCAGCCATCAATTTCAACTGGTTTACCATTTTTAGCATAATTATCATAATATTTAACCACATTATCCCAATTAACAACATTCCACCACTGATTAATATATTCAGGTCTTCTATTCTGATACTTCAAATAATAAGCATGTTCCCACACATCCAAACCTAATATAGGTATCATCTTATTATCACAAACATCCATCAATGGATTATCTATACAAATTAAAAGAGGAGTAGGTGTAAAGATTAATTAAGTATTAATTGTTAGAGGCAAATGTGGGTGAAAGAGTAATACCTTGATTAGGAGTAGAACAAACTTTAATTTTACCTTCCTTATCAACACCCAACCAAGCCCACCCAGATCCAAACTGAGTAATAGCAGCATTAGTGAATTCTTCTTTCATCTTATCAACCGATCCAAAACTATCTTCAATCTTACTTTTCAACTACAGCATATAAACTATGGTATTACTTCGCCAGTAGGATGAGGATTACTTTTACCAACAGGAGCCATCCAAGTCCAAAATAAAGAATGATTATAATGACCACCACCATTATTACGAACCGGTTTACCCAAACTCTCAACTCTACCTTGAATCTGGACGATATCACTTTCTTTACCATTCTACAAAAATTATTGTTTTATTGTACTTTTAGTGCATCATTTAATTTGGTTACATATGCTTTGTGATGCATATCATGATGTATTTGCATTGTATTAGCATCTATGTATGGTTCTAATGAACTATAATCATATGGTAAATCAGGTAATTTGAAACTCATTTATAAAAATTAAAAATGATCACAATAATGATGAAAATTTTACTAATTACGTCATTATAATTATTAAGTCATTGAAATTGTTTGAGCCAATTAATTGTTGTGTTTGTGTATAGGAGGGAAGTTGTCTGGGTGAGGTTGGGTTTTGAATGAGGGATTGGTATGAAATAGAACTTTTTGTAATTCTGATAAATATTGAGATTTTTATATTTGTTTTATATTAAATTTACAAAAAACTCAAGATTAAAAAAATCAACCAATAAATATAAAAAATAAATATTGATATTCAATAATTTTTTAATATAAATTTTTCTTAAAAAATTCTAAAAATTTTATTACCGGGTTTTTCTTAAGTAAGAACACCCAAAAATAAGTCCATGGACTTGTAATTAAAGCCCCATTTATATTCGGAAAATATTCTTAAATTTTTACAACTTTAATGAGACACTGTTAAAATTTTAAACATAGTTTTTATAAAAATCGAGTCCGTGTGATTTAATAATTTATTCTTTTGATTGTCAATTAAAATATGATTGATTGTTTCTTTTAAGCATCATTATAATATACAAGTACTACAATTGATAGAAGAGTCCCAATTTAAGTACTATTATTGCCTACAAAAATGATACATTTGCTACAACCTTTAGATATAAGTATAATGCGACCATTTAAAAAGTTATCTCAAATTTTTCTGGAATATCTAATTGGATAATGAAGAAATAGAATTTGCACAAAGAGATTATCAAAAACAGCATATAAGATTTAAAATTAAGATCAATCTGATATAAGAAACTATATCTACACAAAATGAATTTTTTATAGAAGCTAAAAACTTACATGAAGATTTATTGTGCTTAAATGAAGAAAATGACTTGAACAGTTATAGTAATTATGATACATATTATTCTTTCTAATAAAATTTTCTTAATTTTCAAATAACCTGGTATTTTACATATAATATTTTCAAAAAACTAATCAATTTATTATTATTTTATGGATATAAACTATTTAGTTGGTATTCGTTTGTAATAAATTAGTTTTTACGTTTACAAATTTATGATTATTTATATATTCAAATAATTTTCCGATTATGAAGACCTTTCCCGAAAGTACCGGGGTTTTCCGATAATAAGGATGGTCTTATATTCGGAAAATTCGGATTTTTTTACAAAAATAATTTACACCTAAAGTAAGCCCGTGGGCTTATATTCGGGAAAAGACTTTATAATCGGAAAATAATTTGAACATTTAATTATCATAAATTTATAGATTTTTAGAAACATTATATATT
>JAQFYD010002258.1:0-10108 GCA_034694225.1 Bourletiella hortensis
TTATTTATAGTGGAGTTTTTGGTTAAATTTTTATAAGATTAGGTAGATAAATCCTCCTCTTGTTGGCTGTTATAATAGTAGTAGTGTCATCGTCAGAATTGTTTTGCAGCAGCAGTTAATAGTTGTTGTTAGTGACTTATTGGTGGTTGTGATGTTGATGATGATGACTTGAATTGAATGGAATGCCTGGAAAGTGTATTAATCTCAATTATTATGTATTTTTCTATTCCATTACATGAGTTTGTTATTATTGGATGAAAATATTTTTAGTATCTTTATTAAACAAGTGAGGAGTGTGTGACTGACTGACTAAGAGCAGGATGGATAGTTTTTGAAAAAAAAAATGACCTCTGTTCAAGTAATTATTGGTGTTATGCATGGATGATGATAAATGATAGCAGAATGCAGGAGCAGTGGCTACCACATGACTTTTCAAGAGTTCGGTCGGTGGTCCGAGGAAAATAAAGGAGCAGGTCACGTTGTTAAATGTGGAGTGATCATGATGATGATGATGTCAGGCATGAAGTGCATTTTGGATGGAGTAACTAACAAATACCAGGATAAAAGTGCATTCTATTAGTTTCAATTTGTGTCAGCTGATGATATACATTTGTTATTATTAATACTTGTTTATGATGATGATTGGTGTGACATGTCATGACATTTTTTTTGCGTTGTTATGACGACCATCTTGGTGATGATGATGATGATGATAGTTATACTGAGATACTAATTATTATGATTTTTATTGTTGATTGTGTATTGATTTGCTCTTTTTTTCTGTCTTTTGTAGGTATGTGAGGAGGAGGGAGTTCCTGAAAGTGTATTTTTGCGTGCGATTAACTATGTGGATCGTTTTCTAAGTGTTCAAAAGATTGAACGAACTCAGTTTCAATTATTAGGTGCTGCATGTATGTTAATTAGTTCCAAATGGATGGGAAGTGTTTTGAGTACTAATCGATTAATATTTTATACTGCGAATAGCATCACATTGGAAATGCTTTTGGTGAGTAAATCATATCATTTTTTTTTCTTTCGTTTCGTAAAATTCTATTTTTTTTAATTGACATGATTGTGGATTGACGTAGCAGCTATGTTTGTATAGTAATGATGATTCACTCTTCTCATTTTTTTGATTTGATATGTTTTTGTGTGACGTGGAGTGTTGTTAGGACTAAAACGTCTCTCTGTGAACTTTAATCTGTCTATATATATGCTACTGCTTGTTGGTTTTAGCTTTATGATGAAAAATAGTCATGAAGGAGTTTAGAAGTGCCTTTGCAAAATTATTGTTGTTGTAACTTGCGTGTGTGTTAGGAAAAGTGATGTAGGAACTAATAATGATTGTTAACACCTTCTTACTCAGCTTTTGTGCAAATAGGATGAGTACAATAATAGTACGTGCAGTTGCATGCAGTGGGACCAGAGGCGGAATGAGAATGGCGAGTAATGTTCATATTGTCGCCGTCAGTTAGGCCATGAACTACAGCATGTCATCGGTTAGGGAAATAATGACGATGATGGTCTGTCTATTTCTGTTTTGAATGAATGCTTGGATGTTCCCTTTATTTGTAAAGCGTGTGTGTATGTATGGACGTAGGAAGGTGATAATGGCTGTACGAACCATTATCAACTTTAATTTCACTGATTCAGTCGAAAATTGAATTCACATTTTGTAGCTAAAACCAGAGTTGAGCCTTATTACAAGCCGGGCCATTTAATTGGGCATTAGTTTTTGATAGACTGAAATGGCACAAGAATGATTCGCTCCGACCCAGAGCTGCAATTGCTGATGAGGATCCACAAAGTTACGAAAATATGTGTCACTGAGGATGTAGATATCCTGATCTACAGATCTAATTACATTCGTTTCAGTTAGTGCACAGCTAATGGGAAGACGAGAAGAATTTTCTCAATGTGATATTACGTCGCAGTATTTTTTTCAGTTTGTGTGATCCCACAAAAAACTTTTCGTTTCTCTAACCTTGCTTTGAATATGCATTCATGAACGTTGTCCTGTTGCCCCCTATATTCTTTCCCTTGGCGCTGTCGACGCTGAAGCGGCTGTGTGGCAGTAGCTCTATTAGCTTCTATACGTTTCATACAAATTGAAATCCTTTGTGCTGCCCATGCGGAATATGTTTCCAGAACTGATGCAAGAGAGTTAATATTGTAGAAGCACACGTCCCCAAACTTACCAAATGTTAACTTTTAACTTGGAAAGTGTCGGGAGGAAACTGTGTACATACGCGTTCCTAACAAATGCCACAGTTGAATCATCGGCCGGCTGATTTGACTTCATTCATCATGATTACATGGATCGTAGAGTGAAAAATTTATTAATGGTAATGCTAATGATGTCTAATACCTTGTATTTAATTCTGGAAAATTTGAATATTTGGCAGGAATCATTGGCCAATTTACATTCTCATGTTTCATGCTCCCCTGCTATAACTTGTAAGCTCTTAGCAGAATCATGGAAATCATGAAACGGCCACACAAGTTTCGTTGACCTAAATACATGCATTTCCATCCGGTGGATTGCCATTACGTCTTCATCAAGTAGGCACATAAGCCATGAATTTTCGTGATGGGAAAGCTCCTTTAAGTTTCTTGTAGAAAGTTAGAGTGCATTATGACCGTATAGTTTAGGGAGATTTCTTCCCGTCTATAGATTCAGGGGTAGTTTGAATGAGCGCTATACATAGTCGTCTTGGTCCTGTAGCATTTGTTTTGGCCAAACCGGGTGGCTTGATAGGAGCGTGGGACGGTGTGAAATCACGACCAAGAGTTGAGAATCATTCATTAAACAGTAGCTACTGTTTTTCGTGAATGAGAAGAACCAGGCATGATCTATCATTAAAGAATTACCAGGTCGTGACCCAGTGACCAGGTCGTCGATGCAACCCTGAGTAATGATCTGTCTAGTGAGATAATGACGCTTCTTAATTTCTCGTCAGACTTTTTTCTTCTCTTCCTCAGTCCAGTGCATTCAGATTCTCTCTCCAGCTCACTGTTCCTTTTCTTCTTTGGCTTGTGATCCTGTATAGCTATGAACTTAGCGCAATCATTCACATAAATTTCTCTCTCAACATCCTATATCTTTACAGGGAGGCTTACAAGTTTTACATTTCGTGACGATGACGACGACAGTTATGACGATGATATGGAATTGAATGATACTTGATACTGTGATTTTAATCAATTGGTTTTATTGTCATTGCAGGAGTGGGAAATGATGATCTTAGCTCAGTTTAAATGGGATATGTTTACGATAGTACCAACGGATTTCGTGGAGCACTTGCTGTACCGGCTACCTGCGGACCTAAGAAATCTGCCTAATGTTCGTGAGACTGCCAAAACCTATACTGCCTTCTGCGCCACAGGTTTGTACACAGATATAATTTCTAATGACCCTTAGACTGAAATTTTTGTTAGATTTTATGGTCCAGTGTCTATGTACGGCTTGGAAATCCATGCTTCCACCTGTTTACCTCGTGCATGTTTACCTGCTCTTCGCGCTTAAGTATTGTACAGTTTATGGACAAAATGTACGAGTTTTTCAACTCTTTTGAGTTATCGGACGAGGCTCCTTGGCCCGCAGTTCCCAGAATCTTGACATCCTTCATTTGTTATAGGTTTTAAGCCACGGGTAAGATCAGAAGCGTTGTAATCATTATCAAGGGTACACGTTAGTACGGATACCTTGAATTTTTAACTAACCTACAAAGAAGTTGCTTTAGGGCTTCCAAAAGGAAATTTCGTTGATAAATCAGTCCAGCGGTGTTCTTGTTATGGGTGTAGTATATGGTAACGGAGAATTGTAAAATCCTGGTAATCCACCCCTTCAACGAATTTAAAATCTTAAAATTGGGTCATTCAGCAATATATGTAGTGTAATGTTTACCTTTATGCCTCGAAACGCCATGAATAGGGAAACGATATTTCACCAATATGATTTCCATATAAATGATTGCTTCTGGTGGTAGTGGAACTTCCTCCTCTTTACTGATCATTAGGATTTGAGTAATTTTTCTATAGATCCGGGCTACATGAACTGTTAGTCTCATGAATAAAATGCTAGAAGCTGTCTGCAGGAAAGCAAAGTTTTATTCTCTTCATCAGCTCACAATGACCCACCATCTTCAACTGAGCAGACTTCGTGTACTAAAGTGGCAGTATCAATAGCTTGAGATGCTAGCCCAGACTTTCATCACTAGGTCAAGGTTTTGTTGCTGCTCCTGCAATAAGATGGTCGTAATAAAAATATTGATGTCGGAAAGGCTGCCGGTCAGTAAGTTCATGACGGAGATATGATAATTATGATACCTTCTCCCTCTACACGGATTTCTCTTGAACTTATCTGTTACCACAGCTGAATGAACTCAGTTTCTATGAGTTACTGTCTGCCTGTCTAGCTAGCTTTATAATGTGCCTGTCGCCAGGCTAGAAGTATTGCGACTCGACTTTATGGATCGACTACTTTTATTATTAGATCACCGTCTATTTTTTTTAAAATACATATCTTTTTCTGTCGGCATGTGATATACTTTGAACTCGTGCACAATGCTGCAACTCTCTAGGAACCTTTCTCCCTGGCCCTCTCATGCTGAGCATCAATATTATTATTTTTCTCTGTAAAAAACACTACAGCTAGGTTTGGCTTTTGGGTAAAAATTTTAAACTAATTTAAAGTTGTATTGTTAGGCTAGAAAACAATTTCGTATTCTGTTCTTTCTTGGAATCAGGGTAAAAGTGGAGAGCTAATGGAATCGAGTATAAACCCTGCCGCTGTCCATGTGCTTAAGAAAGGAACGGTGTTGTTGCTCCGCGTGAAGGCTTCTCTCTCTCTCTCAGTACCCTGTCGGCCTGTCCAGAAAAATGTTTTTGCTGAAACAGCAGTGAGTGTATATATTTCGATGAGTTATCAGCTTCGTTGTTGTGGTAGTGTAGGCTGCACTGCCCTTTTGTTATGTATTGACCGGACGGCACACTCCTTGGTGCACGAATTGAACACCTACTAGAGGTCGAGAAATTTTCCACTCTACCCCACGCTTGTATGCCTTTCTTGAGGGAACCTGATGAAAAATGAGAAGCAAAATTTAAGGGTAGGTCGTGTCTCAGTGAAAAATATGAGTTTTGCGCGGAAGGTATTTCTGTAAGTCTCTAGAACTAATGCTACTACAAGGGCTAGTGGACGGAGCTATGAAACTAGAAGGGGCATGAGGATGCGTCCTTTGCAAGTAGTGCTGTTGTTACTGTTATCGTAAAAGCTTTGTTTCGGTATGAAAAAGATCATAGAATTCACCTGCTGATTGGAGAGACAGGTAGACGCGCGCGGGTTGTTTCTGCAGGAAGTGTTTGGGCTGAAAAAAGTGATTTTCTGTGTATAGAAGAGAGATAGAGAGAGGAGCGACGTGCTTATAGAAACTCATTGGGGGGCGGACAGACGTGTTGTCAAAGAATGCAGCCTGCTTCAGGCCAAGGCGGAGATTCCACCTTGGTATTCTGAATTAGTAGTGTAGTGTAATAGGTTAGGCGACATTAGATACAATAGAATGGAAGAAGAAGAAAGGGAAAGAAGATGAAGGAGCTTAATATGTATCAGTTAAACCTGTTGTTATCTTGTTCTTTCTATCCTGCTCCGCATATAATCCATGATGATGGTCATCCTTGGCACAGCGTCGGTCTGTATTTCAATTAAGCCAGCAGCAAGCAAGCAGACTGACTCTTCTTGAGTTGCATGCGGGGCTCGGGCAGCTATTACTTACAAAAGTGATATAGTGAGGATACCTGTTGGTGTAACTGACCTTAGGAACTGAAGCAACCTTGTCTAGCCGGCTGAGAGGAAAAATCCATTTTTGAGCAGCAATTGTTGATGTATTATTGTGAACCCAGAATTATATTGGTCTCTTTATTATTGAGTCCATCATAGTCATTTGTAGAGAGAGATAGAGGTTAAAGTGAGCACCTTAAGGCAGTAATTGCAAGGAACGAATGACTCTTCGCGTTCTGCTTGCTTGAACTCTTTTAGCCTGGTGTGTGTCGTCAGCAGACCATGTTCTTGTAACTCTCTGTAACAACCCTAGATTCTTTATACGAATTCGTGGGCTGGTTGTTAAATATATTTAAGGGCTCAGTGGAGGCACCCCGCCGCCCAACGATTCTCTCTAATCAGGGATAAAATTCCGAGCAAATCACTACTTATGATATAACAGCTCTTGAAGACCTATTAGTTACTAAATTAGTGTTGTTGTTTGAGACCGGGATGAGGTTTGAGATTAATAAGACATCTTAAAAAGGAGTTATGCCAGTGAGTTTATCAATCAGTCAGTCAGGAAACAATGAGTGAACAAGTGGTCCAATCCAATGTTCGACGGAAAAGTTGTAGAACAAAACGGATGATATCAGAATATGCCAATCAAGTCCTAGCTATGGAGCAAATGACTTACCTTCAGTCATAGAGAATGTCATGTGATTATTTAGTCGTGTAATTATCCTTTTGGAAGCCTAACATCTGACAGGATGAAGCAGTCGGAGTTCACATCTCCTTTAACTCCTTTAGAACAGATTTTGGGTCTGTTGGAATGCTGTCAGATGTGGATCTCTTAGGGTTGTGGATTCGCATAAGGCCAAGAAATGTAGTTGCATAAAATTAGGGAAAGAACTTATTGCTGTAATACCTAAACAAGGTTGTGAGAGTCCAAATATTTTTCTTAGGTAGCCCTCGTGATGATTAAACTGCTCATCTTCATTTCGGAGAATCATCAGTTATGCTGAGCCTTGAGGCGCTGCCACTGCCATTGCTGCTGTTGCTCTCAAATACCTTTTCTACAAGTCTGCCTCATATACAGATGAATTGTTTTAGCCTGTCCACAATTCACGTTTCCACTTATCTTTCCTTACCATTTTGGGAGATTTTTCTTCTACGCAGCAAGCAATTCGTGAAGAGCTTGGCCTTTATTTCAATGGCAACTATGCATCTTTTGGGGTTTTCAACTTAAATCCGCTCACGTCCTTCCATGCTAATGTTGTGTACAATTAATTAGTATCATTATTGTCAAAATTTTGCATGCTTGCTTCCTTCATAACTTTTCCACTGATTGCATCAATCAGAACTCAATTTATTTTGTATGCATGATTATAATGGTGTAGCAGTTCAGCTTGTGTAGGGATAGGGATGCCAGAAGAGAAAAATGCGGAGTTGTTCTATGCGGTGGCTTCCGTTGATTATAAAGGAACAATCCTACTACGTTTATCGGATTCTCGGAATGTAATTATTAGCGTTAGTATCGGGGCCTTCAGAGCTGTGAACAGAATTCGAGATGATGCACAAGTTTTGTCGTGTATACGAGTAGCCTATGATCGAGGTAGCGGGAATAAGGAGGAAGTATTAAAAGGTGGTGATTAAGGGGCGTTGCAGTGGAAAATGTAGGTTGATTTTTAGCATTAGTAGAGTTAACAGAATACGCTTAACAGTGAAACGACATGGTTCTTGAATAATTTGATTTGCTAAGTACCGAATGACCACGTTGAAGGGTCTGTGAGATAGGAGTAGCGTAGCAATGAGGCCCGACCATTAGGGGGAGGCCTCTTGATATGATTTGCAAATGGCTTAGTTTAACATGGTTAATGGTGTTTCGTGAAATAACTCTTTATATCCATCATCAACGTAGATTATATATCGTTGATTATGATGAGATGATCAGATTGATGATTGTAGTATTGCGAATGGTAGCAGGCGAAGATGCCGTGGTTGCTTGAAGTCTTCATGACAGCAGTAGCATAGTGCATATATAGAGAGCAAAGGTGTCCATCATAAGGGGGGGATTTAATAACAGTCATAATAGAAATGATTGTAGTCGTAATAGTGGCTAACTTTTTCCTTTAATCTCTGTGCATAGCTGAATAGCTGAGTAGTCATGAGTACGAGTATGTTTCAAAGAGAAGCGCAAGACTTGCCTTGATTGCTGAAATCACTATGAGGAGGCACATTTGTTGGGAGTACAATGATGATGACGATGATCATCATCGTCATGACTACTTATAAGGAAGAAAGGGGGACGCTCATTATTATTACATACTGAATAGTATGACCATGCAGAGGCTGAGTTTGTGTATACTTTTGTGCAGTAGGAGTAGACACAACAGAGACTGGTACGTGATGTGGATTTGCGTCGATTGGTTTTGCATTTCATGGAGTCGGTGAAGGACGGACAAAAATTTCAAGTTGAATCAAAGTCATTTTTATTTCGTATAATATATAAGCATGGCACGTTTTTGTAGCGCACAGCACACCGTGGTGTGCATGTGTCTGTACGTAAACACATCTATTAGTATACACCCATCTCACTACATGTTCCTCTTTTTTCCGTACCTTTGATATTCGCATATTTTGGCAGACCAGACAGCTTCTACTGTCGTTGTAGTGTGTCTGTCGTATACCACCAAACTAATCACCGTTCTTGAGCTAGAAGTACAAGCGGTATGATGTGAAGTTAAAGGGCAAAGTTTTCATTTCTCTTAATGATTATTGTCTTGTTCAAAGACTACAACGATGAAGAAGAAGAGTGGAATCATTCGAGAATCTATGAATCTATGATGTACCTTGGAAGAATGGGAACGTAGGAGCTTTTTGCCCTTGAACTTGTTTAAGTTTACATCACCTTCCACCTGAGCCGTCAGTCAAAATAGAACAGTATCATGTTGGAAAGGAATAAAAGAAATGGAAAGTGTTAGGCGATACTGCAAACTGGTGTGGGAGCAATATAGATGTTGGCAAGGGAAAGACACTTTTCAATTAAATGGCATGTGAGTCCAAATAGTGGTCAGGCAATAAAATGGACTTACTACTACGGAGTGCAATGTCAGAGGTGGCTGGGCTTATTTATTGTTATTATTAATAAGAACATGGGTAAATATATAAAGAAGTAAGTATGCTAGCGCGACTGTGTCTTTTTCTGCTCCATGTGTATGCATAATAATATTATTATGTGGATGCATGCCTATATGGGAGACACTGCAGACATGGGATGAAATCACATGGGGGCTGACTGACGGAGACGATGAAAAATGTTCGCGAAAAAAGTTGGTAGCATTATTATCACATGGTGGTTAGCAAGGGTAGTTAGCAGTAGTGGTGCTGCTGGCTGAATGTTATACAACTGGGAGCTGAGAAAAGTAGGGCCGGATGCTTGTGTATCCTATCTTTACACCACACATGTACCACTACCAGCTCTTCTGTCCTTTATGCTTTCATGATACATTAGGAAAAAGATGTAGCTAGCTAAGTGCAAGAAGACTCTGAACTCCTCTGAGTCCTTTGATTCAGAAAAATTTATAATGTTTTCCATGTATAGAGCAAGAGAGACAGGGAGGCCTCTCATGCGTATAGGTACACAACAGGAGGGTGATAAAATGCAACTTTTTGTCCAACTTTGCCCTAGCTAGAATACTAAATGGAAAGCATCTGTTGCTCCTCATCTTCATTATCACTCAGTCTTCTCCTTTTCCGCATGCAATAGTGGTAAGTGTACGGGTTTACAGGTTATTAGATTCCTCATGTTCAGTGGCAACAACAGATTTACAATGTTTCTTTGGCATGCATCTGAAAGAAGTAATAAGCACAAGGAGTAGTAAATCTGTACGACCTTACACTGTGCGACATGTGTACACTACACACATAAGTTTTGGAGGTTAAACTGTGGGAACAAAGAGTACATATAATGTCATATGAAAAATCCCTGTCAGCGCCGACATTGAGACAATATTATTTTGCTGGAGTGTAACTCACTGTGGATATCTGTCTACTTGAATCATTGCCACTTCTTAGGCTTGTACCGCGTAGGAGAAGATACTTGTTGCAGTTCGCAATAATACGTATAATGGCTAGAAGCAGTAATGGGACAGTGGGAGTCTTCCCAAGAACCAGTTTACAGCGTAAAGTTATGATGGCTTACGTCTGTATACTGTCTCTTGCATTGTAGCATTTTTTGGCCAAGTGGTAGCTATGTAATCCGCCATGAATCTCGGTTTTTTCATCTCTAATAATAAAAGCGAGAACATGAAGAAAAATAATGAATCCATGGAGACTTTGTGTGATAAAGTA
>JAQFYD010002259.1:0-10105 GCA_034694225.1 Bourletiella hortensis
TGGATTTATCCTTTTTGGAATGTTTCAATTAAATTCCAATTAAAGATAAATTAATTGGATTAAATTTTTAAATGGAAAAAAAGAAATTTTCTAATCGATAACTAAGTTATTTAGTAATGGAAATAAACCGTTAATTTGGTGCTTCTTTTTAAATAAATTAAGTTTCATTTTAAAAATATATATATATTTTTTTGACCGAATAAATTATATTTTGAAGGCTAGATAAAATTGAGTCAGTAATGGTCGTTATTAATCTGATTTATATATTTAATATTGTATATTGCAGTTTTCATTCCAAAAAACAGTTTCTGAATCAAATTCCACCACACCACATTTTTGAATATTTGTGCAAAAAATACTATGTTATATTTAGGTGCCAATAACTTATTTAAATCGACAATAAATGCGATTTATGTATTTGATTTAGTCCCTAGAATACATGTTGAAGTTTTCAACGATAGATATTTAAAATTGATAAAGTATTCGGGGTTTAATTAATATCGATTAAAAATGTTGATATGAGAAAAAATAATCCACTTTTTACAAAGGTAGTACCAAAACGTTATATATATTATTTTTAAGTTTAATCAATCTTTTAATTTCATTTTTGGCTATAGTTAATAAATCTCCGATAAAAAGCTATCATTTTAAAACGAAAACTGCCATATATATGATAATTTGTAATAATAATCAAAATATTAGCCCAGGTTTAAATAATATAACTATAGGATCCATTTTATAAAACATTATATAAATTTAATAATGGGCTTAAAACCTTTTTTGACTTTTTTAAAATTCTTATTATGGAACTTAATAACTATTTGATAGTAATCAAAATTACAAACTTTTTACTGAATATTGATCAACTTTAACTGTACTTATTTACAATTAAAAAACTCATACTAATAAAGGCTAAATAAGAATTAATTTGTTGGATGATAATGTGTTTATATTGCGTGTTAATAACTTAACTATACACACTCAATTTTAAAATTTTCGACATATTATATGTGCCTAGCTGAACAATAAACGTCAAATTATTAAAACTTCCGTGAAAATATTTACATTAAAACATATATAAGTAATATTGCAAAACATATTGAATTCAAAAACTGTGCGAGAAATTTTAAATGAAACTAATTATTTCTAAATAACTAAATATATCCACAAACAAGCTCAATTAACGTGAGACAATATATTTAATAACAATAAAAAGTTGTAAATGATAATTAAAGTAGAGCGGCATATTTAAATAAAAAAACATTATAAGAATATTGCATATCTATAGTTTTATCTAATTACTAGTGTAATGATAAAAAATATCCAAAATTATATAAATATTAAAAAATATCACAATGTACTATATGTTATTGTCTAAATCAATGAATTTTTGACTAATCAATACAGAAATGCAAACTAAAATAATCTAGTAAAAATGTATATAATATATTATATAACTTGGAGTTATATTGAAATAGACAAATGATTTGGTAATAAAATATGGGGAAATTTAAAAGAACGCTATAATATATATTGTAGGTTAGTTTTTGTTCTAAATTTTAAAAATTTAGGCAAAGAATTGATAACAATCTAATTCTGAAAAATATTAGAAATATTGCACCAACTATGGCTTCTAAATTAATATTAAAGTTATGGCAGTTGGTATGGTATTTTTAAAATTATCTCTTGATAAAAGTTAATATATATTCACCGTAAATACCGGCTATACATTTTACAAAAAAAAGAAAATGGCTTTTATAATACATTTCTGGACAAAATTAAATAAAGTACATGTTTAGAAAAAACCACTATAGTTACAAAGCTGATTTTATATAAAACGTAGCTTTTATGCCTATAATCATGCCCTTTAAATTTTATCTACTATAATTGACTTTATCTTGAGCATTGTGAAATAATCGAAAATATCGCGCGACACAAATATTAAAGCATTTTAGAAAATTCGTTCTTGTGAAGCTTATTTATATTAAAATAATAATTAAGTAGATCATTTAGTTAGTTTTAGGCTTGATAAGTCTAAAAAGTTATTTTTAACTTATATATTTTAAATAGTTTAGTAATTTCTTGAGTTCATACAAAAATCTAAAATTTTGTATTAATACATTAATATAAAGCTCCTAATATCTTTTTGTTGTATTAAAAATAAATTATAATATCAATGTTTTTGAGAAACATATAATGTGTTAAACATTTCTTGGTTTATAGCCAAACGGCATATATTTCTTCAAAACCGCTGTAATTTAAATTTTCTTAAATGTTTTAAATAGCTATTTAAAAGCCGGTATAAAATTTTTTGAACAAATAAATTCTAATTTCTTGTTTTTATATAATCAGGTAAATTTTGAAAAGCGCAATTGTTTACATAAGCTTGATTAATAAGGCAAAAATTTATTATCTAAATCAAAAAATTAGCCCAAAATACTCAGTATTTCAAAAGAACTATTTCGGGCTCAAATTTAACAATAGGGGGCTGAAAATTATTTGTATAATCATGTTTATTTTTGTCGTGCATATTATGCTATGTAAGGTTGTAACGTTTGAAAAAATGTTAATTTAAAATAGCTCATTTTTTTAAATTCTGTTCACATGAATATAAATCATTGAAATAATGTTTTAAGAAAATAAGCTATAAATAATATTCTTATATTATCTTCCTATTATAAATTAATTATTTATTTAAGATGCTTCTATTTTGAGCAGATAAATCCCATATTTCTGTATTTTTCTTATATTAGGGTTGTTACTTTTTGAAGTTTAAACCAGCTACAACGCTGTTATTCAAGAGATTCCTTCCTAATTTATTTATTAGTTTATTTGATTGTTTAGTAAATTAATTTTTTTAAATAAACTATCCAGGTTGCAAATATTTGTCCTTTCTCTGACATTTATTTGAGCTTTTTCAAATCAAATAAAAATAAAATAGAATGAATTTTCATTTTTAAAAACTATGTATTAATTACCTGTTTATCAAAGGATTAAATTAATATAGTTTGAATTTTTTGGATTTACTTCTCATATCTATACATTTAAAAGCAAAAGGTGCTTCTATTTTGTGTCTATTAACAAATTTGAGTAAATTCAAAACTAAAATTACATAATGTTAAATGTGAACATAGATTACAAAAAAATAAGAGCTTTAATACCATTTATTATTTAAAAATAAAATTATTTTTATATATGTCTTTAGTTTTTTTATTTATCGTGCTTTAATAATTTTGTCCACAAGTGTATCATTATACAACTATTTTATATTTCCAGATAATTTTTCTAAAAAAAGCGACCAGTATTTACGCTCGTTATCCATCAAAGTTAAAAAAAGTAAAATTTGATGTGCCAAAATTAAACAATAATTATAAGTGATTAAATCTCTAAGATTATATCTACATTGACCTGTTAGGAAACATAATACAGATTTTTAAGACAGGATATTATTTCAATCTCTTCTAGCAATAATTGAAAACATAGAGTCCCGTTTTAAAAGTATTTTGAATTTTTAACAAAATTAAAATTTAGAAAAGTTGTTCTATCTATTTCCATATAGGATAAAAAAACAATTGAAAACAACATAGTATAAAATTAATAGTATTTATCATAAATTTTTATATTTGATAATTTTTAAATCTGTATTTTATGTTATTAAAAATTAAGCTTTTAACTATAAAAGTGTATATTTAAATTGTTAAACGTTATAGATATAAAACTTAACATATAAAGGCTTGAAGTATTGATATTTGGTCAAACTTTATAGAAACAGGAAGTGTGCACTTATTTTGGGTCAAATAATTTTTTTAGTAAAAATAAATCAAGTAATATAAACATGTTTAATAAAATATGATGAAGCTAAAACAATATAAACAATTTATGTTAATTCAATGATCATTACTGTATTATAATATATTTTAAAAAGAAAAAATTTATTTATTTTTTTTGGTGTTAGTATTATTTTTCTGTCTAGTTGTTTTTCTGAGAGAGCAGTCAAAGCATAATATTTCGTTATTACATTCTTCCAAATTACGTTCAAGAAAACTTGCAATAAAAATGCGCTTTACTTTTCTTATATTATTATTGCTAAACTTTTCTTTTGGAAGATAATCCTCACAATCAACACAATAAATAGTTGCTGGAGTTTTGAATTGTTTAAATTTTTTATTTTTGTAACTGTGTACATTCATGTAATCGAAATCAACATTATTTGATATATTCTGCAATTTAGGAATTTTATTTTCTTTTTCCTTATTTATCATGTTTTGTTCGATACTAATATTATTATCAATATTGTAGATTTCTGGTATTTTGACCAAAGAATTATTTTTTTTGACCCAATAATTGCCATTGAGTTTTATAACATTCTGCAAACTTTCATAATTTGCAGAATTATCAGTAATTGTCGAATAAGAGGTTTTAGATCTTTTATTAAATAATTCCTTTTTAAAGGTTTTAATTATACTAGGACTTTTATGAATACTGTTTATATTATTTATATTTGAATCAAAACTTATAACATGGGACGTATCTGTCAGATCAATATAATCTTTTATTGGAATTACATTGTTATTATTATGATTATCATTATTATCTACATAATTATTATAATTATTATTATTATAAAATGTCGATCTTAATGGTGCATTAATCTTTTTGCTTTTAATATTTTTCAAATCATATTTATTTTGTTTTGTTAGATTAACTTTTAATTCACTTATAGGTTCTTGATTAAATTTTGATTTTTGATCACATTCAAATTTTCGTTTTACACCCTTAGATATTTTTTTAGCTTTAAGTGCACTAGGTTTTTCTTTTAGTATTTCTCCATCTTCAAATTCATCGGGTTTATCTTTTAAGATTTCTTTAGCTTTACATGCATGAGGTTTATTTTTTGGTATTTCTCTAGCTTTAAATCCATCAACATTATCTTTTAGTATTTCTCCAGCTTTAAATCCATTGGGTTTATCTTTTTGTATTTCTCTAGCTTTAAATTCACGAGTTTTATCTTTTGGTATTTTTCCATCTTCAAATCTATCGGGTTTATATTTTGGTATTTCTTTAGCTTTACATGCATGTGGTTTATTTTTTGGTATTTCTCTAGCTTTAAATCCACTGGGTTTATCTTTTAGTATTTCTTTAGATTTAATACCATTGGGTTTATCTTTTTGTATTTCTTTAGCTTTAAATACATGAGTTTTATTTTTTGATATTTCTCCATCTTCAAATTCATCGGGTTTATTTTTTGGTATTTCTTTAGCTTTACATGCATGAGGTTTATTTTTTGGTATTTCTCCAGCTTTAAATCCATCAAGTTTATTATTTTGTATTTTTTTACCTTTAAATGCATGAGTTTTATTTTTTGGTATTTCTCTAACTTTAAATCCATCGGGTTTATCTTTTAAAATTTGTTCAGTTGCAAGTTGAGGTTTTTTGTTTTTGGTATTTTGCCTACATTCAGCATCGTTTTTATCACGTTTGTTTCTGTATGATTCAATACGCGAATTCAAATAATCATATATTGATTTTTCAATATTATTATAGTATTTACTATGGCTTTTTCTAGGCACTTTAAAATTATCACTTGACTTTTTGTTAGAAAGAGAGTTTTTGAGTAAATTGGCAGCCTCAATCAACTCCTTAGCTTTCGTTTTGCTTGAGTGCTTGGTATTTTTATCTGGATGGAATATCAATATCTGCTTTTTAAAGCTTTTTTTAACATCTTCAATTGTATAAGTATTGTGTAATTTTAATAATTTAATCGCTTTATCTTTATTCATATATTTAAAGTTTTTAATGTGAAATTTATATGAATATAAATAAATTAAAGCCACACAAAAATAATATCTGAAACTCGGTTGTTAATAATTATGATTTAAAATCGAGATATTTCTAAAAAATATATATCCCGAAACATCATCAATCATATTAAACATGATTAATTCTAATATTTTAAATTTAAAAATATAGCAATACTATGTAAAACAATATATATGTTTAAATAATTAAAAAGAATTATTTACTTGTACTCAAACAATAATGTATAATATTTAACTTTTTTATAAATCTAATTATAAAATATTAAATGAATGAAGTAATTCGCTTAATTTGATATAGTAAAAATTTTAATTAATTAACTGTTACATAATAATATTTTTTGGCCTTTTGTAATATGTTTAAATATTAATTGAAATCAAATTAATTGAAAGAATTTTCTAAATTAATATTTTAGCTCCTTTACAACATAAAACAAGCATAAAATCACAATGAAAATAAGTACCAAGTATACAGATAAATAATATCTTAATACATTAGAATATATGTAACAACGTTACGTTATATATTTTATATTGTCAAAAGTTTAATAACAAGGAAATTGCTATAAAAGCACAATTTTTAACAAGCTGTATTTATAATTAAACTACAAATCAAAGTATAATAAATAAGTGAGTATTAATGTCTTGTTTTAAGTTTATTAAACTATAAAGACACAAATGTATATCTTTAAATTATATAGTCGTTTTTAAAAGAATAAATTAGTTTGTCAATAAAATATACTGATGAAAAAAATTGTTTATTTAACACTAAATATACCGGGATTTTTTATTTCCTATTTCTACCAAATGAGGTCAATTTGACCCATTGATTTTTAAAAAAACTTACTTGAAATAAATAGAAAAAAACTTCATATAATGGTGGAGATTTTATCAAGGAACACGTATATATACTCCTTTAATAAAAACATTTATATTAAAAATAGTTATTACGAAAAATATTAATACTGAAACAAGGGAATTTTAGAAAGAACCCATGTTTCTTGATTTTTAAATCTCTAGCATGTGATTTTAAAATATCTTATTTTGTTGTTTGTGGACAATAAAATAAAAGAATTTGAAAATAACTTAAATATATGAATCTATCTCATTATATTTTAATAAAAGTTGGTTTATTTTTTTACAAAATTTTCTATTAATAATAAAAAACTAATGGGTCAAATAGACCTCATTTAGTATAAATAGGTATAAAAAGTATGTATAGCGATAAGTAATAAATATTATTCAAAAATAAACACTAAAAATTGAATAAGTTTTAAATTGTTAATTTACCATAATTTTACTTAATTAAAAATAATAATAAGCTTTTGAGTTTTTTTATTTAAAAATTGTTTTACGTCAAATTGACCTCATCGGTAGATTTATTGTTAAGATGTTAAAATGTATTCACCTGATAGTTTTATTTTTAAATTATTGAAAGTTAATATTTAACTTCTAACTTCAAATAATAAACTATTCACAAATATCCTATAGTATTAAGAGACTCAAATGCTGACAATAATAACTAAGTGCTTATCAAAAGCAACTTATTTTAATTTATCAATTTTGCTTAACACACACATATAAATATCTTGTAGTTCAATTAAATATTTTGATAAATAAATCTTTATTCAGGCAATTAAATATATAAAAATATACCTTTTAAATTAAGATTATAGGTATGTAAATTAAATAACTTTTAATCTTTTGGATATGTTGAAACTATAGAATATTGACTTTTCCCTCGCAAAAGATTAATTAGTCATCTAAAAATGTCTTGTGTAAATATAAAAAACATAAATCAAATGCAGATTTAATTTTATGGATTTGTTATATATTATGATAATATAACAAATATACTATAACATGGTTAAAATAATAAAAATTATTTCAATTTACTCTACAGTATATTTATTAAATAAATCCTTCAACATCAAGCCAATGGATTTTTTAAGAAATTAGGGAAAATCAAAATAAACGTAATAATATTCTTGATTTAATAGCGATATGCAACTTTAGTGCTTATTTTTCGTTTATTAGATTTTTATACGGTCTTTTATAGTGTGAATTAGATCTAACTCCTACTTTTCAAAATTGAGGTCGCATTTAAAAATTGAAAATATTCAAATTCTAAGTAGTATTAAATTTTAAATATGTTATAATATTGTTGACAGATTAATATTTGTTATATATAAGAATAATATTTATACACATATTGATGTATTTTTATAAATAATTGACAGATTTTTGATTTAAACGTGTTGAACATCAAAAAATTGAATTAACCCAATCAAAATGAACTACTGAACATGCTTTTAGACTTTATAAATAAATATTTAATTAAAATAAGTTTCAAATGTTATCTTTTTGTGAAATTTATAATTTCAATATATTTTCATAAAAACGATATGCTTTCTCTATTGTGAAATGGAAGAAGTATAATTTAACATAGCATTAAATTTAACATGATTAAGTAAAACAGTTAAATGCTCAAAAATTGATAGTAACATATAAAAACTATAGTATAAAAATATTAATTAACAAAATAAAGATTATTTATGAGTACAAATTTATAAACAAATCAAAGTTTTTGGGTCTCCTTACAAAAAAGAACAAAAGTGATTAGTAGAGTTATTTTAAAAAGGGCCATATTTTTTATGAAAAAACTAATGTAATAAAAATAAATTATTTTATGAGATTTTGCTCTTAAGTGTTTATAATTTGTAAGTACTTTTTCATGATTGGTGATGTTAGAAAAAAAACACATTATTTAATATAATCAACTTTTTTGTACGACTTGTACAACCAGTAGATAGAAAAATTAATGTTTCAGAAGTTATGTACAACCGGTTGTACAAGAAGTAATATGTTTTGGTTGAAAAGATAAAATATAAAATATTATAATAAAGAGATGGTAAAAAAGAAAAAAACCGAAAAAATATAGTCAAACCTTTATATATTGGACATTCTATACATTGAGAATTCTATATTTTGAAAAATTTTTTCCAATTTGATTTGCACCAGCAAAGGCTATAAATAAAAATCCCTCTATAAATGGGACGACGATAATTAAATTAGACCAAAACGGACTTTTTTAAATATTTAACTCTTTGATTGTAATTTTAATAAAAATTTTAATAAATTACAAATGATTGTTGCGATAAGAATTAAAATGTTTAGTTTTGTTTGTTGAAGTAAATTACTTTTGATGATAACAATACAATATTTGATCGAAATTGTTTTACTTTAAATAAATTTTTGGATTCTACCTTTAGCACAATCTATTATCAATATAGTCAGGCTCATAACGAATGCTTAATTAAATTAAGACACTATAATTATTGATTGTTGAAATATCGTAAAAGAAATATAAGTGGACCTTACAAGACCTTTAATGCCCTTTTTTATTTAAAGGTTGTGTGTAAATATCTGATATTTAAAGCTTTTTAATATTAAAAAAGAATTAATTGACTCTATAATTAACCCGACTCAAGGCCGAATCATCATAATTAATTTTTTTAAATAAAAAAATACTTATCATTTATATAACCTTTTATGTAAATTTAACTTATAATTACTATTTATATTAAATTATTGTGTGGGTGTATCAAATTAGTTGAGATTTTGTTTATTTATTTAACTTGGACAACGTATACATTGGACAACTTCGAATGATTTTTCGTGTTTAATTTAAGAGGTTTGACTGTAATATAAATAATAGTCCTTTGTGCTTCGCCATACATCCACATTTTTAAAAAATTTTCTCGTACGAAATGGGTTAAGGATTAACAAGAACATATTTTAAACAAATATTAAAAAATTATGTTCTTATATATATTTAGTCTTTAATAATTGTATTTTATTATAGAGATTTAATGAAAGAAATTTTTTTTTATTTTTGGATTTTGGATATGTCTACTACGTTTGAATTTTTATAAAAAATTTGATATAATTAGGTATCTGATTTTAAAAATTTAAATTTTCCTCCTCATTATTTGTGTCTTAACTAATTATTCAATCTGTAAATTTATGTACATCAAATTTCCAAATCAAATTTTATATTCTATAAATCAAGAGAATGTTTGGTACATTATAATAATCTAGTAGTATTTTGTTAGCTTTTATTTGCTTAATTTTATTGATTTTAATAATCAGATGTTTAATAAATAGTCAAAAGTTATCGGCTACTACTATTAGTAAGTTTTTTGAATCTTGTTTTATGCTTTTAAACTTTTCAAAATTTACACAAAGGATCATTTTATTTTTCTCTGAAATTTTCATATCGAAAAGAA
>JAQFYD010002260.1:0-10104 GCA_034694225.1 Bourletiella hortensis
GGATAGCACAAAATGACGAAGTGTATACGATGGGGAAGGGGGGAGGGAAAAGTTGGGTGAAAAGTGTATACGTAATATATGGACAGCCCCATGGCACAGGAGCATCATTAAATTTTCCGGCAAAATGACAAAGAGTTATGCACACAAGATTGTGCCACCGTTTGTTTTGCTGCGTGGCTGTCAGGCTTGCTCATGAGAGTAGCCCATTGCCTGACTGAATTCGAAAACTTAATTAATTAAGACATTTTAAGTTAATTTAATGAGGAAAGCTCAACCTAACTTAATTCCAGGTCAAAACATTAGTAGGTCCCGATCTATTCGAGCGCTGTGATACAATTTTACTAAATAGACGCTTGGATAGCATGAAGGACGTTACACCTTGCCTACGAATAAGCTGTCGTCAACCCGTTTTATTAGCCGATCCGAAGGAAAAACTTGGAGAATGTAATTTGTGCAGATATGCTTTTTGTAAATTTTGAAAATTGTTCCATCATAGCGTTGAGCCCTGCTTGGTGAGGGGATTCGAGGCCGAATTCCTTTATGAGCAATACATTACTGGGACGAAAAAAGAGAAGGAATATTTTGAGAAAAAGTATGCGAAGAAACAGATCAGGAAACTTGAACAAGCTTTCTCTGATAACTGGGTTAGTGCCTATACGAAACCCTGTCCCAGTTCCAAAGTGCCGATTGAGCTAAATATTTCTGACTGATCCGAAGTTTTTATTTTTACACCAATACTTTGACGGTTGCATTAAATCTACGACTTTTTTGTTGATTTCAGAAAACTCGAGGCTGCAACCACATGACTTGCTTCAAATGCAACATAAATTTTAAGTGGATTGATGTGACCGTCATGGATTGAATGTAATTCGAGCGGTTAGTAAGCAATTACTTTAACCATTTTCGTAACTTGCCTGTGATATTTCTCTTACCACAGTTTTACAGATGTTGAGAATGGAGTGCAACGCATTTCGAATCCGCTACAATTTTGTAGATGCATTAAAATTTTCGCACCGCATGCTGGAAAATAAATAATTCGATTAGCTCTACTTGTACTCAAATTCGTTGCTTAAAAACTTGAAAATAGAACGAAATTAAACCACCCCAGCCAACAGCGAATCCGAACAGAATGATGAGCCATTTGTACCAACAAAGACTGCTGCTGACTGGCTCGGTTCCTAATGTCTAGCATGACATTCCTAACTGCAGGGGCAGCCAGGTCACTGTGCTGGTGATCCCGCCACATTGCACGATAGGCCATCTCTGAAGCTGCATACACCCTGATACCCGTCCTGGGCCCCAGGTCTAAGAAGCACTTAGAGTTGAAATCTTAGTGAGCCGAAAGGACAAAGTCCAGAAGACGGCTCCAGCTCAATGTGACTTTGATGTTGAGCAGGGTCCGGCGTTAAGCCGTCAATCTCGCTCCTTAGCTCATCCAAACAATACAGAGAATGAGGTAGGGACATGACGTACTTCCACCTGGATGGAATATCCAGCTGAAAGGCGTCATCGAGCGGGCATCTTAGCGTATTATAGAAAATCATGCAGTAGCAGTTATTTTTTCCCCGATTTCCAGGATAAACAAATTCCTCTATGGCCAAGTCGAACCTGTAGGCTGGTATTCCCCTCACAATAGTGTCTCTAGTGTATCTGAAGTGCACGGAGCCTTGTAAATACGGCAGGAATACACGGATCACAGACTGTCGAGTCACATTGGGCAGAAAACCCGTTCTGTCAGTGCCGTTTATGGAATTGCAACGGTCGGAGTGGACAGCCAAAGTCGGTTGACCCATCCACTTTACAAGTGTACCAATGTCCTTAAACTGTTGATCCTCACTTCCGACTTGGATTTCATTGGATTTGTTTGCATTATTCTGCATATAAAATGGACCAAGTCGAACGTTATAATTGCGGCCGGATGAGGTGTCTTTCACCAGGGGAACGTACGTCCCTCCCCACGTTTCTCACTCTTATTTTCACGAAATTCCTCCACTGGTCATGGACATTTGTAATCGGTTGACCGTAATAGAGAAGGTTGTAGTGTGTTCGCTGTGTGATCCGATGTCAGTAAAGTTGGGACAAATAGTTCATCGCTCTCTGATCCGTTTTATAAATCTCTAACAAATTTCTGTACGGCGAAAGTTTTGCATGATACTGTGTCTGTCTTCGGATGGAACTTAATATTGGTCTTGCTAATGATTTCTTCATAAACGTAAGGTCCCGTCTCCTTCAGCATTGGTTTCACACCGAGGGGAACTTCGTGGGGATTAGTTGTATTGAAAATGAAAATATGCCAGAGCCCTTTCTTGTTCAGCCAGAGCGGGAACTCAAATAGGATGCTTCATTAGTTGCCTCACCCCGATTTCAATGCAATTTTTACAGAAGTTACTTCACTTCATCACTTAGTCCTATGGAAAATTTTAGATGTCACCTCCTGTCCGTTTGGTGGTAATTGCATTTTTAATTTAAATTTTTGCGCGCTGCGTGACAATTGGCTCGTCCGTTTGTTCCCCTCTGGTCGTGCCGGCAAAGCAACCAACTTTGCAACAGATTACTGAAATGGTGAAAAATGTTTCGAAATCGACACCAAAATCCTTTCTATGGTCGTTTGACAACCGCTCATGCCAATCTCTGTGATTGTTTTTCCTCTACCGCTTAACCAAAGATTAATTTTATTTTCTCAGTCTAAATGTGAATTTTCTGTGACCATCATTACTTTTAAAATGAGAATGGTTAATTCTTGAGCTTGACTCGGAAGATTGTAAACTCAGCAGAGGAAGCACATCCCAGAGAAATGCAATTCTGGTGAAAGTGTGTGGGCTGACAGTCTGGCTGAACAACAATATAAATAGCCTCAAACGCTGACTTTCGATACCCTGCATAGATTTGTAAATTTCAAACCGGTTGAACAACTGCTTGAACAATTGGCTGAGCAATCGGTTGAGCAACTGGTTGAACAACTGAGTCAACAATGCCTTGAACAACTGAGCGAACAACTGAGTCAACAACTGCTTGAGCAATTAGTTGAACAATTGGTTGAACAATTGGTTGAACAAGTGGTTGAACAATCGGTTGAGCAATTGGTTGAACAACTGGTTGAACAACTGGTTGAACAACTGGTTGAACAACTGGTTGAACAACTGGTTGAACAACTGGTTGAGCAATTGGATGAGCAATTGGTTGAACAAGTGGTTACCATATTTATTGGTTAAATAAATGGTTGAACAACCGGTTGAAAAACTGGTTGAAACACTGGCTAAACAATTGGTTGGAACACTGGTTGAACAACTGGCTAAACAATTGGTTGAACAATTCATGGGGTGCATTCTCACGGTTTCGCTCACCTTGGCGTGATTTCTCACGGTTTCGCTCGCCTCTAGTGAATTTTTACCAATTTGTTAAGCTCGGGATGAATTCCCAACGTTTCGTTCACCTGGTGGTGACTTCTCACCATTTCGCTCACCCAAGGGGAAATTCTCACGGTTTGGCTCACCTGTGGGTGAATTCTCACCCGTATCGCTCACTTCGGGGTGAATTTTCACCATTTCGCTCGCCTCGGGGAAATTTTCACCGCTTTGCCCACCTCGCCGTGAATGCTCACCATTTCGCTCACCTTGATGTGAATTTTTTCCGTCTTGCTCACCTGTAGGTGAATGCTTACCGTTTGGCTCACCTTGGGGTGAGTTCTCACGGTTGCGCCCACTTTGGGGTGAATTCTCACGGGTTTACTCACCTCGGGGTGAATGCTCACCGTTTTGCTCACCTGCGGGTGAATTCTCACCGTTTCGCTCACCTCGGGGTGAACGCTCACTGTTTTGCTCACCTGCGGCTGAATTCTCACCGTTTCGGTCACCTGTAGGTGAATTGTCACCCATTTGCTCACCTGCGGGTGAATGCTCACCCATTTGCTCACCTGCGGGTGAATGCTCACCGTTTTGCTCACCTCTGGGTGAATTCTCACTGCTTCACTCACCTCGGGGTGAATTCGCACCGTTTGGTTCACCTCCGGGTGAATTCTCACCGTTTCGCTCACCTCAGAGTGGATGCTCACCGTTGTGCTCACCTGCGGGTGAATTCTCACCATTCCGCGCACCTTGTGGTGAGTTCTCACGGTTTCGCTCGCGTTGGGGTGAATGCTCACCGTTTCGCTCACCTCAGGGTGAACTCTCAATTTTTGAGGAGTTATTCGTACACGCGAAAGGCCTGAGGTGGAATGAAGCTGAGAGAACTGTTCTAAATTAGGACCTTGTTCTTTTGGTGACAGTCGTGACAGTGCATTTCACCTCCGTAATTTAATTTTTATGAAAGTTACTACCTTTTTGCCATCCTGGTAAATGATACGTCGCGAGTCTAACGTAAATATTTCTTTCCTGGAGGTCACGGGGTTTCAAACGCAGGTACACGACGCTAATTTCCGGGAACGGCCAGACGGTTTCCTCAGGTAGTCCTGCGTAGCTCTTAAATTCGTTTCTGTATTTTACGAATGATATCGCTCGGCTTTTTACGCAACGAATAGTTTATTCTGTCCACCCTTTGCGCCCTCTTGTGCTTGGCCGTTTTGTCAAAAACCAAATACCCGACTGTTCACTATCTCACAAAATTCATATACGATAAGGATCGTATACGATGTCGGCTATCTTCTAAAATTTACAGAATCCTATGTTACAAATTCGCATAGGATAACTTGAAATTATTCCTATGAATGAGATGAGCGAGCGCTTATGAAAGCACTAAGAAATCCTATGCGGCTCCCGTCCTATAGAATTTTCTTTCACGACCGTATAGGATTTCCGCGCTCAGGATCCCATGCAGTTGTATGTAGTGAGCAGTAGCAATGGGAATGTTGGCGGTTAGCTTTACATTCCCTCAGCCTTGCCGCAGCCGCCATTCTTGTTTAGTCAACGGCATGGACTTGTGGTTGAAGTCGCGCTGCAGCGTTTTGTAATTTTATAAGTTACAAAGTTGGGTTGTTCATGATCAAGAGCTCTAAAATTAACTTCAAAGTTGTGGTGTACTTGTGTCAGTGTGTTTTGGTTGACTTTGACTAGGTTTTTGACTTGGTTTTTAGAGGTAACAGATGTAGACAGTATCACGGGATTTCTGCAAGTAATACGTGATACATACTTAATTGGTCCGTATAATTTGATAAATGCGTTTTGATGTTTTTTTCGCAGATTAATATTTTAAACAAAATAATAATAAATACCTGAATGCATAAAGGGAACAGAATGCATGGGGATTGCAAGTGAAATTCGTGTACGAAATCAGAAAATAAATTCCTACACGGGGACCCATACGCTGTCGCATAGGATTAACGTATCTGATATCGTCGACTAGTCCTATGCAGAAATCCTATGCGCTCAGCTTATAGGACGCGTATGGGAAATGAACAGTCGGGTGGTCCGCCATGTGTAAGAGAAAATTGCAATTGCAATCCACAGCCACAAAAGTGTGCTTTTGTGGCTGTGGAAAAATTTCACTAGCCCAATTTTTGGCATTCGTTCGTAAACACCGAATATTGTTCTGGGGTTGTATGCATAGGAAGTACTGAATAGCTTATAATGTACTGCCGTTTCAGAAAAAATGCGAATTGCATAGTTTCTTGTCGTCCATTTAGCATCAAATCCACTGTTTCTTTGACCTTCAAACGACTAAGGTGCTGTTGTGCTCTCTCGTCCACCGTCGCTCCCATCGCCCATGCACATTTCTCATTCCATAATGAACTTATAAGGATATGCGATTTTCGAGTTACTTGGTCCCGAGAATCATTTGCCGTTTTGATTGCAAACTTTGCTTTACTTTTTGTTTGCCGACAAATCAAGGTGCTTGAAAGCTATCCTCTGACCTCGCTGATCAAGTCAATAGTGCCGAATTTTAAGCAAAGTCATTTGCTTGAAAAATCAAGTAATTTTCGGAAAATCTTAGCACCCATATATAGATTGCCCTGCATGGTCATAAAACATGAAATAAGATGACCCTTTACTGAATTGCATGATTGGCGAAGGTACATACACCTTCACACTCCTCCTCACGGTTTTCTCTAGTCGATACTCTTCCAAGCGCACCGCAACAGAAATCGGATATGTCATACGGAAAAGATCAGTACAGTTGTTTCCATTTCAATGAACAAAATTCACGAAATCATTCGTGATCCTCATCCGGGCTCAACATTCTACGACTGCCCAGGCTTCTCAGACACAAACACGGATGAGCTGACCAACGCCTACTTTATGCAGCACGGTCTGGATGGTTCTGAGAGGGCCGCGTTCATCCTCATCGCTCCATTGAACGCATTAAAAGCTTCTGGGGACCGTCATTACCGCAGCATCCTACTCCTCCAAACAGTCAAGACGGTTACGAACGTTGAGTACAACGAGAGCTTCGCCTTGGCTGTGACATTTGGCATTCCTGCCTTTTCACTGACCGAAATCATAAACAGCGTTGGTGGATTTTTGAATACATTCTGAAACGAAGAGTTTGAGAGAAAATTTAACGAGGAAGGAGAGGAAGTTTTGAACAGAAAACAGAACTATAGCTCTTCTGCATTTACTCTGGATTCAACATGAGGATGGTACATTTGTGCCGTCGTCCGTTGCCCCGCAAGTTATGGTCGGCTTACTGACATCATTTCAATTATTATTTTATGCAGACGCAGATCCTCCGGACTTTGGCTATTCTGTTTCTAATGCTGGCAAACTACGGGCAGCGCAGCTGGGATCCCTAATTGACGAAACCGTTGCTGAGAAGCTGGATCAATTCTGCGTATAAGTTCAGCACCGTTATGAGAGTTAACTGTATTAGTTGACAGACCCAGTTGAATGAAAGCCTAATATTGACGGCACCCTCGGCTCTTTCCTTGCAGTCAGGCAAGTTTTCATTGCGCGGCATTTGGGCCGGAAACACACAGCACGGAGAGTTGGACCAAAATAATTCATTGTTAACGTGATGAGTTCACTTGCACCGCACCGTTAGGTTTGGACCCACGCAACAATCCCGTCCTGTCCTCAATCATGCTCCAAGAAATCGAGCTTAAATTCGTTGACACATTTGTCCGGAAGCCTTTTCAACTTTTATGGACAAGTAGGAGCAAATGGCTAGAACCGATTCTAAAGCTTCCGGGGGTTTACCTGAGCTGGGTCATCACCGTGATACAACTGGTACGGAATTTAGGGACATACGAAATTCTGAATACTGGCTAGTGCAGCGCCCACAGCGAATGTCCCCTGTTTAAAGAAACAATCTAGCTCACAAATAAGCCCAATTGTTTGGGTCTCACTCAGCATAGTAACCCGGGAGGGCCGAAGAAATCGAAACAATCCCAGGTTCGCAAGTCACGAATCTCTTTCCCGACTGCTATCTCAAAGCATGGTACGAAACGAGCTGCAACATAAGACACTAATCGATGCTCCGGAGTCTGTAGAATATGAAAGTGATCAGTTTTGCGGGCCGGTGCTTCGAATTTGAAAACCGTAGACACCTAATTAGGAAAAAATCCGGAAACTTTTTCCTAGTTTCAAGAAACTCAGCAAAGAATTTTTTTCGCAGCTGCAAGAACTTGACCCTTTTCATCTAATACCCTAACAGTATAAGCTACAAACGTGCTAAGTTATTCAAACGCACGAGCAACTGCTTCCGTACGGCAGCATACTGAACATATGTAACAGAAATTACGCCGCACCCTGTAAATGAGCAGAGGACTCTCAATGTACTTCTGGACAGCAGAGTTGTCCCGGCAGCGACTGAGTTGACAAAGCCATAAGGAATTTGCTCAAATCAATCGACAGAAGGCTTCCCGTCCCTTGGATTGCAAATCCTGAAATTGTAGATTCCAGCTAGGCCCAGTTGCTGCCAGTAAGGTGTCATCCTCCACAAATTTCGCTGCTGCATCATGAGCCAAGTTCCGGCAGAAGCGAGTTTGCAGCAATTACAACAAATACTGATGGATAAAATGTGTCGAAAATATCTACCATTCCATTTTGCACAATTTCACGCCTATACCTGACACCGATAGACTATTTTGTGGTGAGCGTGGAAGACATTTGACCATTTTGTCATCAATAATCCTCATTATTCCGACAGCGCAAGTAATGGCGCAGACGCCTCTTTGGTCTTAGCTACACGGTAAATGAGGCCGCTTCCGTTAGCTGCTGACGAACGTTTTGTTTGTTGGGGTTCTTATGATTCATGTAGAATTGTTCCAGTTTGTTTGCCCTTTATTACTGGCCTCTATGTATATGAAGGTCAGTAGAGGATGAGCCCAGGGTGCATCTTGAATCCTTAGGGTTTATAAAATTACTGCGAACTGTCATGTGTCGTAGTGGCATTGCAAGTGCTCCTGTCACGTGATTAGATGTCTCTCGTAGCTTAAGACGGACTATAAACTAATTATAATTGTGATCTATTACCAGCGTCATTATTCAACGCGGAAGAAATTTTAGCTTCTGCTCACCTATCATGCTGAAGACCAGTAGGTAGAAAGTTAAAATTGGACCAAATGTGGGAGAAATTCCATGTTCAGCACTGAGCACCCTTAGAAGTTTAGAGCCATTGTATTAGCAGATTTAAACAGAAACTCCACTTTTGAAGCATCATTGGATCAACATGAAATGTCAAAAGTGGTGGCCAGTTTATTTCCGGAGTCCCGGTCGAAACATTCACATAGACATCCTATGCGTAAAATATATGGGATCCCGGCATAGGATATGCAGACGATATCCTATGCCCAGGAGCGTATGGGATATCTATCGGATCCCATACGGAAACAGTACAAGGAATCCTATGCGCTCTCCACTGCCACTTCCCATGCACTGCTATATTTATTTCTGTTTAATGCGTTTTCTATCATTATAGGACACTGGAATTAAAATTTGCTGAAAATCATGAAAGGCATCAATAGAATGTTCATCCATCTTCATAACTAGCCTTCCCATGTCATGAGTACTGTGTGCTATTAGCTCAATTTTGTCACTTCGCAGCCACATAATAACTTACACAGCACAATGGAACCCAACCATAAAATTTTAAGCCTACAGCTATGTTCTCCACGCCATGAGCACCACTCAATTTTGAATATATTTTTGAAGACAAGCGCACAGTACTCATGTCCGCCCTCACGGGGCACACACTTGTCACTTTGCAACAATATCTTTCAAAAATCACTGCTTTCTTTTAAACAACTTCAGACCGTCTCCTGCATGCCTTCCCATGCCGCTCCAAATCTCAGAGTGGCATGGCGGACTCTCCGTTCATGTACAAAAACGTTCTCAAAAACAACCACTAATTCATGCTGCTCTGTGCGCATGACTGATTCCGTGCGGCATGGCGTACTGGCTCTTAGATCCACTGCGTCCGCAAATCCTATGCAGTTTGCACCGCGAAATCTCATAAGACTTTCAGCGCATAGGAAATTATACAGGTTTATCCTGTTAGTCGTTGTGCATGTATTCACGCTGTAATGTGGATAGAAACCTATCCTATATATAGGGAGCGTATAGCAAAGCAGGAGGAAAATCTTCCACCAGGTTTGCACCACGCATGGAAATAGTCAAAAAGGCTGCTAAGCATAGGCACAAAAATATATCTTGAGGACGGAATTTTCTGGGCGTTGGCGCTACAAATGCTAGCTTTTGGCCGGTATGTGCTCCACTTGGCAGCTAAAAACGTTGCCACGGTTACGAGCATGAACACAAACAAACACTTGTGCACTTCAAAAATCGTTGTAGGCCACATAGCGTTGAATCAGATGCTCATTGACTCTGGCACCCGAACTAAGTATGTAATTGTTGCTATGGCCTCAGTAAAACGCGTGTACACAAACAACGCGATGACACAGCCAAGTCATCTCATAGGCTTATAGTACGTATAGTTAGGTATATTCTTGTCAATTTTCGTGACCTTCGGCCCAACCGTGTTCAAGTTGTCTGGTATCGCCGGTACACTTACATCCGGCCCACTGTGCACCTGTATCGACCAGAGCCAGACAGTCAAATTCTTTTATATTGACTAATGGGGATAATGAATCTGGGTAAAGATCAACAGCATGGGAGACAAAGCCAGATTCCACTAGGCCTCCCTGTCTAAGTTTTCCGACTCCTTGTCAGTTTC
>JAQFYD010002261.1:0-10104 GCA_034694225.1 Bourletiella hortensis
AACTATAGGCGAGAGAAAGAAAGAAAGAACGAAAGAGACATATGATAAATTATTGATGAGATTATTTTCTTGTCTTATTTTGAAGGTTGTGTTCCCTCACCTTGACTCGTTTGGTGGTATTTCGGTCTCTTCCCACATCAGAACTCAGCTCTGTTATTATTGCCGTCAAGATGGCAGGATCCCGAAGAACTCTCCGCTCCAATGAGATTCCCCTTATGGACAATGCACTGATCAATACGGAACTGGAGCTACACTTTTCTTTGCAGGTATGTTTCCCTCTTTATGTTGAGTAGATGTGAATGACGAACGTTTGTTTTTGACGTAAGTTGTTTTTGATAGGATTTAAACTTCTTAGGTTAACGACAAAGTGATAAAATTGAGAGCCGAATTTGACAGGATTTTTGGAATATAGAAGGAGTGAGATTGAAAGGATTTGATTGATTGATTAAATTCAAAGCTCATTCTCGTAGCGTAAAAGTATTGTGAAAGGTAGTTGGAAAGCGAGAAAGGGAAAGAGGCAGAGCAGAGAAAGTAGCTTTGGAAGATTGCTCGCCGATTTGCTTAGGAAATTTATGACTGGAGGATAAATGTCACTCGCCTTTATATGAGGAATCTTTTTAGGAGGAACAGAAGTTGAATCAGTAAAAGTATAGAAGCAGTCTAGCAAGCAGTGGTAGTATAGCGATGGTATAACATATAGAAGCAATAATAATAGTAGTAATAATAGAATGACAGTATTTGGACGGGGAAAAATGAGCTGTGGGATATGCTCTGGATATATTTGTTATTGGTGGTAGGATTGTTTTGAATGGTTTTTATCACAGGAATGAACACTGTGGTGATGGTTTCGTATACATGCTGCAGCAGCAGAGAGGGAAAAACTTCAGTTTTATTCGGTTATCTTTGTGGAGTGATTGATTTGAATTATTATGTTTTGGTGTGAACATTGCAGTACCCACATTTCTTGAAGCGAGACGAAAACCGACTGGTGATAATGCTGCAGAGAAGGAAAAAGTACAAAAACCGGACGATATTGGGCTACAAGACTCTTGCTGAAGGGACAATCGATATGGCGCTGGTAAGTTTTTAATGGCGTTTACTACTCCCGACTTTTTCTTCAACTCTTTTTGACTACATTTATGCATGTTCGTTCCCCTCTAGTACCTGCTTATGTTGCAGTGCCAAATTCAATATGTCTCCCACGCCTTATTATCATCGAGAGAGTGGTTGTTGAGAGAACTATTTAATGGCTTGCAAAGTTTTCCTGAATGTCTATCTACGAGAGTATGTAACTCAGGCAGGCATCACATAAGTGTACAAGCTACTTGTCAAACCGTAAACTTTGCTAGCTATCTATAATACAGCTCCGTTTCTATTGTACCCCAGCCCCCAGCCACAGAATTTGATATATCTTGGAGGGGTTGAGGAATAGTGTAGAAGACAGAACTTCCTTGCATATACCTATCTTCATTACGAAGTGACAAAAGAAGCAATGGACCGTATATATGAGCAAGTATGCTCGCGCTATTTCTCGGAGTAGAGTATCCTAAAGCTATGACTTTGACGGTCGTTCCTGTGGAAGAAAGAATAAGGACGGGTATTTTGGAAATAGCTGTCGTCGTCATCATCGTCGTCTTCGTCCTGAGCTGAATGCACAAGTAGTAGTAGTCTATGAATGCTCTCGATTGCGTGTCGAAAAGTGTATAGCAAGACTGGCCTGAGTTTTAAATCTGTAGCAGAGACATGCATACTCACACGTATACATGGAAACACCTCTTCACTTACTTTCGTTTGATTCCTTGCTTGCTCTGTTCCTGGCATCTTGAGTGGGAGATGTAATAAAAATCCATAGAGAGATTTTTGTTGGGGAAAGCAGAAATTGTAATCGCGGGGATGCGTGAGAGAAGAGAGAACTGTGGAAGGCTACAAATATGATTATGCACTGTAATAAATGATGGTGGGAATACGGGCTCATTTTTGGTGCCTTGTTTTTGTATTGTGTGTACATCTTTCTGTGTCATTTATCCCCTGGAGAGAATAGAAGTTTTGGAAGAAGTGCTCGTAGTAGTAGTGACGTAACCAGCAAAGTTCTAGGCCAAGAGAAGTTCTGATCAGATGATGGGCAATATATATATAGGTAGAAAGTGAAGAGCAGCTATAATAGAGTTTCTGTGCATGAAGAGAGATCTATTCTTTCGCCTAAACTGGTACTAGAATGCAAGTTGAGAAGAATTAAAGGTGAAACAAATAGGATTGTCGCATTAGTAGCAAGTTGAATGAGCCTCATTTAGTCCATCAGGTCACAAGATTTAATTTATATATTTGATCACCAACCTCCTACTACTCCTCCTCCTCCCTATCATCCTCCGGAGGGGCAAAATTAGAAGAGATGAAAGGCAGTGCCACAGAACTCGTGAGACAACTTTTCCGAGCCAATGAGCCGAATGACATGGTAAATGTGGATTGTTAACCTGGAATTCTAGAGATTTGAGTGTGCAACATAGTGAAAGCAAGAGGATCCAGAGAATTCTATCTTATCACATTTTTCCTCCGCCTGCCTGTCATCGACAAGAATGATGATGGTCGTTGACGAAGTTTCTGCCAGGGTTTTTTTGCCATGTGAGATAGATCTGTGTGCTGGAGGGGATTTGGGAGTTCCAAGGAATTCGAAGGTGTTGTTCGTGCCATTGGAAGATGATGGGGCCAGTCCTTTGCCCTGTTGACCAGCTTATTGATCTGTAAGAAATTAGAGATTGAAGGAGGATAAAAAAGGAAATGGAAAGAGGAGGAACAGGAGGAGAGGGAAAAGGCTGGAGAAAGTGAGTTGTATGAGGTAGGAGATGAGAATACGGGAAGAGACTTGTTTGTATTCCTTGCACAGCTGTAGTCTAGTGACAACTTTTCTGGGAGTTTAATTACGGGGAAAGCCTGGGATTTGTTTGTTGTCAGGGGAACGAGATGCTGTATGTGGAATATTCCTTGCATGGCAGCCAGTAGCTTAGCTATAGACGCTGAGTTGGTCGGAAAAGCCGTTGAAATGATCACAAAGTTTACTAGAGTGATGTGCCTGTATTTCCGTCTGATTTCTTTGGACTGAAATGGAAAATGGCAGAATTTGCATGGAACATGGGAAAAGTGGGGAGGAGAGAGAGATTGACCTCCTGGTGAGACAGTTTGAAAACGAAGTGTGGTCGATGTTGATTCGAAACGTAAGGCTTGTGTGAATTTATTCAACTTGTGGCGGCGAGTCTATCTGGGAGCGTGGGTTCCTGATAAATAGCTTTCGTATGTGCGTTGTAGACAGGAACTTCTTAAGAAGCAAGATTGGGAGAGCTTGGAATCACTAAAGTGGAGAAAGCGTACCGTACTTTCACGAATGCATGAATATTTTCCAAGGTCTTCTTCTTTGCTTTTAAGATATTCTTTGACGGTGGAAATAGTTGCAGTTCTTTCGGCATTTCATAAAGATTTTGTCAGTTGAAAGCCCGGCGAGCGTGTTTAAGAATGTAACAACAGGGCTGTCGGCTGTCGCCTGATCTCTGGAGAGGTGAAAACAATGAAATGGTAAACTTGCGTGTGTCATGCACTCTTATAGTTCCAGGCGGGCAGATTTGTGTCAAATAAGTCATAAGGAGTTGCACTGGGGAGGGAAAAATGATAATAATGCTAACGATATGACTAAGTGTTCGCTGTGGGCGGTGTTGTTAAAAGGAGTATACTTTTACTTTATGAGCATTTATTTCTTTCCGTAGGTGCTACAACGGAGTGTGGATCTGGAACTGGACTTATTTGCTCCTGATGGAGGAAATAAGGAGAACCATGAGCCTATTGCCAAAGTTACGATAATGGGGATAGCATCTCAACCTGTGGATGACCTTGAGGGAGACCGGAAGGGAAAACAAGGTAAACTTTCAAATTCTTCGCAAGAGCATTTTATTAGGCAGAAGGGATGATATCTATTTATTTTCAAATGTCAGAGTGAGTCTTGTTTTTTTTTTCGAGTATCGAAGGAGCATGCCAAATGTTTCTGTTGTTGTACTATTTGCTGTTGTTGTTCGATTACATTATTTTGGCCCCCGTTTTTTTTCATTTAAAACCGAACAGCCGTTGGCAGAAGTAAATAAGCCCCTTGGGAAACTTGCTGCAAAAGATTGCTAGCTATTCGCTTCTTCTACTTCTTGTTCCCTTCCTAGTTGCTGTGGGTAAATTTATTGCGAGTTTGTTTAAGTGTCACTTTAATTTAGAAATGGGTAGCCATTTTCTAAATTGACAAAGTAAATTAAAGTGCAGCAAGTTGACCAAGGAAGTTGATAGACACTGTAGCAGGATGCAAAAATAATATCGCCTACTGTTGTCTGAATGGTTACTGGAAGTACCTTGGTTTTCTTACTCATTTGGGGGAATCGATTTTGAATAACCCTTATCGTTTTTCGGGCTAGTATCTTTACGGTTTTTTGGTCATTGTTGTTTTTTGTTGTAAAATGGTTGTTGTTGTGTTTATTACTTTTTGTGGTAAGTAATGAACATGTAGCTATTATATTAGTGTGATGCCGGTAATATGATGTCGTGGTGGTGGTGATGGTGTCGTGGTGGTGTTGCAAATAGAAGCAGTATATAGTGGTCGTCATGTCGTCGCTCGTCGTCATCGTGACCGCAGCCTTCACGTCTACGTCTTGGCCGTCCGTTTACTCACACATGTGGAAGTAACATTACCACGATTAGATTCAGATGTTATGTACTTTCAAGAAATAGACGTAGAGCTTACCTAAATTGCCTTGTTTATTGCTTATATTTGTTAGCTGTGAAAATTCCTGTGAAATGCAGTAAGTCTCTGATGTTGCAGTTCTGTTGAAGTTGCATTTCGTTCTCTGTGCTTGTTTTCCTTGCTCGTGTTTTTTCTCGCTTCTGCTTTTGTGTTGGAATAAAGAGCATCAGATTCAGACAGGGAATGGTACAAGAAATGTGGATGAGATTTTATGAGGAGAAAATTGAGTGATAGAGTGGCCCTAATTGGAATGATAAATATGTGTGGAGGATTATGATTGGTAGCATGTCTATCTATGTGTACGGAGCGGAGAAGTAAATTGAATTTTGTGGGTAAAGGATTTTAGATGGGTATGTGCGTGCATGTGGAGACTTGCAGGGAGTTTCTGCTGTTAGTTTATTTCGACAAGTGGAAGCAAATTCGATTGAGTTAATGGGATTAAGAGGGAGAGAGAGAGAGGGAGCTTTCAAAGAATCAATTGGTTACATGTCTGTGTAGTATAGCTGTATGAATGAAGCAGCTGTGCTCGAAGAAGATAAGTTGGTTGTATAGTTGCATGGTAAAGACTGATTTTGGCCATCTGTATAGAGAGGAAGGGTGGGGTGGGGTGAGGACATGTACTGCTGACTTTGCAGATTTTCCTGTGTGAGCATTAGTGCCGTTTGAAGGATTTTATGACAGCAGAAGTTATGAGAGCAAGAATGTTTTTGTTTTGAAAACCGAAGCCATGAAGGGAAGGGAACCTTTCAGCTATAGTGTAATTTCAATGAGAGAAAGAGATGTTTTTCGTATGTACTCGTTTTTAATTATATCGTTCACGGTTACCGGAAGCAAGGGTCATCATCATGTGTGGAAGAAGTTGTGGTGATGAAAGAATTTCATTAGGTAGGCTGGAGAAGAAGAATTCTTAGAACTTTTTACTCTTGCGCTGATGAATCTAGTCGTAATTATTTAGGTCGGAATTTGAGAGTGAATGCAAATCTGTTTTGATGCTCGTTATAGAGGCTTGTGATTTTAATTAGTTGGGAGGACTGGTTCATAACTTGCATTTCTTGCGATTTGAGCATGGCACGTGAGAGGAACACGTGAGGAAGCTGTTAGCATTATTATTCCTCTTGTTTACCTCACCACAGAAGTGGTAGCAGGCGGAAGGGGTTGGGATTACTTACTCAGTTTTTTATAGAAAACATTACTTATAACATGAGAATTGCAAGAGACATTGATGGAGTGGTTCAAGTAAGTAAGTAAGGGACAACTGAATGTTGAGGTTCTTGTTGCATGTTGCTCCTACAACTGCCGGCTGAATTTTCAAAAAGATTAATTAGATTGAGAGTTGTTGTAAAAGGCGGGAGGACAAGGTGCATACTGCACGTACAGGTTGAAAACTCAACTTCAGAATGAGCCTGAATTGCGTGGATAATGTTGGATAGAGTAATTTACAAGAATATTTTGAAGAGCTGTGGAAGGCAAAACAGGAGTATGTCAGTGTATTTGTTCTGTAATCTGTTACAATAATGTCAGGGTGGAGCACGGCTTGGTAGTGAAGTCACGAGGACTCTTTTTTGAAGTGAAGCTTACTCGTGAGGAATGTTAGTGTGAGAATTAGCGGGAGCAATAATAATGGAAGAAGTGTGTCTGTGCTCCCATCAGGCAGATGAATCTGGCATATGAAGAGTGACAAGTGAACTCACTTCTGCTGGTAAGCGAAGCAGTAAGTAGATTTCGAGGAATCGTTACTTACAGACTTTTCTCATATGCGTAAAAAGGGGAAGGATGACGACAGGGGTGAGAATGATAGGACTGATGAGAGGAGGCGAGAGACGAAAACAAATGATGATTTTAGTGAGGCTCAAGAAGAGGTAGGAAACAGGGGTCCAGTCCTGCTCTGATTCTATTTGCTACTTAAAAATTACTCACGCAAGCAGTCGACTGGTGCATGCTGCACTTACTGTAGACCGTAAAGGTCTAGCGCAGCCATATGTTGTTGTAGTTTTATTTTTATTATTATTACGAGCAGAACTGACATGGATGAGTTATTCAGTAGAAATGCGGCGGAACGGTGATGATGTAAGTTGTTCTAGTGAACACACTTTGCAGTAAAGTTTCATTGTCAGTAGCAGCGCAGTGAGTGCGGCATGTTATTTGCCAATATGATTCAAAGTAAGGGGACGAAATGATACATAAAGTCAGTTGTCTTGTTTTGCAGTCTCCGATCGTAGTCCTGCCGTATGCCATGTACGACTTATGCTTACATATTATGACTGTGCATTGCGCCAGTGGTTTGTATCTTGTATTATATTCTGCAGTGACCAGGTTTTTAGCTTGTGCAGAGCTGGTAGAGACAGGTTGCATTGATCTTTTGTACAGGAAACAGATCGTGTGAGAAGCGCAGTACGACTCTGCACGAACAAGGATTTGCTTTTGTTTTGACAGGTATGAAAGAGCTGGGGAAAGTGAAAGGGGATTTAGATGGATGTGTGATGATGCTAATGCGAAACTATTGTGAATAATTACTGTTTACAAGGAAATTAAACTGGTACACGAATTAGGACTTTTTCTGTATGTGAGTGGGTGCTACTGTATTGGTTAGTGCTCCTCTTTGTAGCTCCCAGCTTTGTAGCAAATCGTGTTCTCTGGAATTACGCAATGTATTTCGGAGGACTGCAGTGGGTAGTTGCATACAAGTGAACAGGGATATGAGGTAGCACATTATAACTTATACCTGTTGTTATGGAATTAATTTGTGCATGTGTCGGTTTTTAAAGCAGCCCTTTGTGTGGAGTAGCTTTTAGTGTCTTATACGTATATGTGGCGCTAAAGGCGTACCATGATTAAAGCTTTTTTCATCGAATTTATTCACAGTTTGTGTATATACATACTCGCTGAAAACAAATTGGACGGTAGACAAGTTGATTGAATAATTTAGGATGCTCATGTGAGTATGTGTATGTCTGCCTGATTCAGGGAGGAGAGGATAGGAAGTTTGGGCTCCGTTATTTGTGTAGAGAGAAAGAGATTAAGGATTAAGAATGTATAGTATGCCGAGGGAGTTTGTAGGTCAGGACAGTAACTTGTTTTAGATGATTAGTGATGATATATGTGGTAAATGTGAAGTAATTTTAGGGAAAGTAACGATAAAGAGGGGACATGGCTAGGTAGGTATAGAATGGAGCAAACCCCTGCAGTGGATTACATTGGCAGGATAATAAGGGTTGTTGGGAGGAAGAGAAAAATTGTGTAATCCATATGTAACTAGTGGCTTGTTTGGCGCGGCTTGGCTCAGTTTTTCCAGATAGGGCCCAGAACCATTTTTAAAGAGAAAGTGAGGGAGAGAGAGAGAGAGAAGGGCGGAGGGAACGAAAATGAGAAAGAAGGATGAGCGACATAATGGATTTCGCTTTTCGGCCAGGTAGTCACTTCTTCTGTCGTAAAGTTAGATGGTGTGTGTAGTCTTCCATTGTTATGTGGAGAGGTGACGGCGGTAGGGATATGAAATTGTGAAGTAGTCTCTAAAAACTCTTTGTCAGTACTTTCTTCTCACTTTTGTTCTTTTTCCTGCTGTGACAGAAGATTGATATAATGATGACTAGTGGAGTGGAGAGATATGTTCTGTTTGCAAGAGAGCTGATGATGATGGCGATGATAATGATGGAATGAAGCTTCTTTCCTGTCTCATTCTCGTCTTCGAAACAAATTTTCCCTCGTATCTCCTCCAGTCATGCAGACTATTATATCTGTCTGAGTTATGTTTGTAGGTGGTGTATTTTCAAGGTAGTTATGATACTTTTATGAAGCTTTCAACGATGGCAAGAAGTGCTGGTGAACGAAGAAGATGATGATTATGTCACCATATAGTTTTAATAATGGAGTAATATTGCAGCATAGCCATTTAGGAATAAAAGGACAGAGTTTACATTAGGAGGAGTGCCGCAGTTCTTATTTAGTGGTTCTGACAAAGAAGGTGGAAACGAAGGAGGGAGGGAAGGTGGGGATTAGAGAAAGGAAGAAAGAAAGAAAGAACGAGAAGGGATGAAAGCGGCTGGGGGAAATGAGTTTTTGATTGACTTTCTTTTTACATGTTCTGGCAGGCTGACTATTCGACGGTGATGATGAAAAGAGGTTCTCCTCGTGTGTGTGTGATCATTTAAAACATTTTCTCACATGGTAGTAGATGCTCACATAAAGCCAACAAAAGTAATATTCTCGGTCGGAGGTTGTATGTGTTCTGGGAAGTACACGTGACTTTAGTAGAAAAGGCGGTGAAGTAGAAGTTACATTCAAAGGGGAAGGAATGCTGGTGGTAAAAGTTTATATGTTTTCCTGGAACGAGGTTTATGTATGCAGCCTGTTGTTGCTTGGGGTTGACAGGTGGGAATATAGATCCAGAAAGCCTCTCTCTCTCCCTCTCTTTCTGTATCTGTAGAATACGTCAAAGTTTGAGGGAAAGAATAGAGCAGGAGAAAGGAAACTGAAATGAAGAAGTGAAGGAAGAAAGACAGCGGAAGTTGTGTGCCGAAAATACAAATATTTCTTGCTGTTGGGTAGGTATCTGAGTATGATGGTGATAGCGATAGTATGGAGGTCATGTGGATGTAGAATACGAGTGCCGCCCGTCTTGTCCTGATGTGATTGTCGCGTGTATCTCGGTGGGGATCCCCCATTTTTTCACTACCATGACTGTCATTCAAAAAGATGCCTTTAAGTTGCGGTGCAGAAGCAGATAATGTAGTGATGATCATCCTTCGAATGTGATGTGTTCTTGTGTGGTGGCATACTACACCTCGTCTCAGCTGCTATCTCTGCAGGATTTTCCGTACTTGCTTTTTTGTGAATAAAAATGAGTCGATTCATCGGCCAACCTCTGACACGATTCGAAAATTCCACTCTTTGTGGTAAGTGTTTACGTGATAAGAGAGTTGGGTGTGTATGGGAGACTGGTGTGTTATATTCCATGCTAGCAGATGAATTTCCTTTGAGTATGTCGCCGTCTCGAATGTCTCCTGTCATGGGAGCTCTTAGTTTCAGGTATGATCATATAGCATTATTATTGTTTTAGTCTCTTTTTACACTTACACTTATCAAAGAGGAAGGAATGCTATGTAGACCATGGGGAGTATGACTTCTGTGATGCATTGAATCCTTCGAAAGGGATCCCTCTGCGGTTAGGTTGCAGCGAAGGAGAAATAGTGTGCATTATTTCTATGAGACTGAAAATGGCGTTGGTGCAGAGCAGTGCTATGGTTTCCTTTACGTTTAGTGTATGTATGTAGTTCTTTGAAGATTTATGCGGATCAATCAGGAGCGTCATTTGCGGTTGGAGATAGGACGACAGTAGAGTT
>JAQFYD010002262.1:0-10101 GCA_034694225.1 Bourletiella hortensis
TATATATTTTTTTAAATTATTTATTAAATAAAAAATAATTGATTATTTTTACCCCTTAAATTGGTTGAGAATTTTTTAATAATTTGAAATGATGACGTCGGGTTACTTGTAAGACACCCTTACCTAGAAATCTTTATCTTAACACCTTATAACTCATTATAAGTATGTTTGGCTTTACAAAAGTCTTGATCAAATTTTATTCTTTTAACTATGTATGTTCATGTTCGTTATACTGTGTTTACATAGCTATAGATGAATAGAATTTATTATCGTATAATTATATTATGTATTTAAAATAGTAAAAACCGTTTTTAGTTAAATTATTTATACCTCCTTTTGATATCTGTAAGCTCTTGACTTATTTATATATTGCTTTAATTAAACTTTTGATCAATTTTATTAAGCTTATTATCAAAAAAGCTTCTGATTTAAATAAATAAAACAATAATGAAAAGATTTTTTATATTATTTAGTTTTTATTTATCATGACAAATATTTTGATTAGTTTCCTTTAGTATAGATTTGCATTACTTTACAAATTTAGAAGTCAAGAAAAATTAATTAATAAAATTCTAAAATGAAAGAGCAATGGAATGAATTACCAGCAGAAATAATGAGTAAAATATACAAACACAGTAAAGCCAAAGATGTCATGAATTATTCATTAGTGTGTAAACAATGGTATCATTATTTCAAGCAAAATTATATTTGGAAACAATTTTATTATAACTTACCTTCTTTACCTTATCAAAATTGTATTTTGAACACTGATAATCTTAATTGGTTTAATGAATTTCAGTGGAGAACTTTTCCTTTTTCTTCTAATCATTTATATACTTTTCCTACTAATGAATTGGTTTTCTCCGCTATGTGTTATGATAATAATTCAAATATATTAGCTGCACAAAGTAATGATAATAATCTATATGTATTCAATAAAACGGAAGAGGAATGTGAACTTAAATATATTAAAAGTAATAACCAAATAGATAAAAACTTGTATCGTAATTGTTTAAAAATATATAATAATGAGATTATTACTGCTTTGAATAATTCTGTTCTGTTTATGGATTTAGAATATGGTAAGATTAAAAGTGATATTTGCTTGAAGGACTCTGTTACTTGTATAGACATTATTAATAATATTGCAATGATAGGTACAAATAAAGAAATGAAGTTATATGACATAAATAGTTCCAAATTAATACATTCAATAAACCTAGAAGGAAATCCATCATTCTCTCAACCACTGAAAACAGATTTTAATATGAATAACGAGATGGAATTCTTTATAGGGGGGAAATTTAAATCATTGAATTTTTATGATTTTAGAAAACCTATTTTGAAAACTGCTGTTTATAATGGAGGATGTTATTTAAATTCAATAACATTAAAGGAAGAAGAATACATTATTGGAGGCCATAAGAGAGGAAAAGGAATAATACAAAAAATAAAGTTCAACAACAACAATATAGAAACACAACAAATAGGACATCATTTAGGTACGGTATTAGAAGTAAAATCATTTAAAAATGGGTTCGCTAGCTCTTGTTCAAACGGATTTGTTTATGTTTGGAAAAATAATTTACCTTATAGAAGAATTAAAATTTTACCTTCTAATCCTATTCCTTCAATTTCTCTTAATGATAATTCTATTTTAATTGCTTTCAATAATAGTATTAGTGAATTGAATTTGAGATTGTTGTTATCTGATGATTTGATCACTCCTAGTGGAGTTGAGGAAATTTTTGTTGATAATGAAATTTTGGAGACTAAGAATTGTCATTGGTCTTCTTTATTCTCTTCATTAACCAACTTTATGTTTTAAATAAATTTATCAAGTTTTTTGTCTTATTTTGAAATTTTTTGAAGTTTAATTTGGTTTATTTATGTTTTTAAACACGGTGTTTATATTTATTCTTAGCTGAAAATGTATAAATGGTTTGATTCTATTGAATATTAGGATGTTTGTTACAAATACATCTCTTGTACTGAAAATCTTAAAGCTATTATATAAAGATACGCGAGTAAATTCATCAAATTAAAACAAAAGACTTACACAACACATCAAATTAAATTGAATCAAAATTTGATTCCACTAAATTAAAATCTTTAAATAGCTTAATTAAAACCGATATGTAATAATAAAAGATATTTTCGAAACCACCCTAATTTACTGAAATAATATTGCATTAAAATTTTAGTAAATTTTATTTAAAAGCTTTACAAAGATTCAGAACTCATTATAACAATTATTAAAGAATTCTCAGCCAAAATATAAAATGATAAAACTATAGTATTTCACAGGGTTTATGTCACAAATATTTTAGTAAACATTTGTCCATATGTTTTCTCAAATGATAAATTTTAATTATCTTAATTTAATTTGACATTTTTTATTTTATAATGTAGTTATTTTCTCTTATAAATACATATTTTTAATAATTTCGCATGAGATACGGGCAAAACCCCGGCCGAAAATTTTGCGCATAAAATATATGAAATACTGTATTTTATAGAAAGGGCAGCCGTATGATTAACTTGGTCCATTTTCACACTGATGACGTGGACATTCAAACTAGGTTTTATATATGCAATTTTTTTAAAATAATTAAATTCTATCAATTTATTATAATTTTCTTAATAAAATTATAAATAATTGATTATTTTTTATTGAGTATAGATTTATATTTATTCTTTTAAAACTGCTTTTATTTATACTCAACTTGATTATTCATCAGTGTGAAAAGTGGACCACTAAAATCATAAAGCTACTCAAAAACACTAATAATACGGAAAATAAATTTAATAATAAGTTTAAAGTTCATCTTTTGATAAAAATCAAATACAGCCAAACCTCTATAAGTTGGACCCTCTATAAAATGGACAGTCTCTTCATTGGACGATTTTTTATTTGGTTGGCACAAGCGAATACTCTTTATAAAAGCTCCTCTGTAAATGGGACTTAGTAAATTATTTTGGACACAATTTCATTATTTTTGTGAGTAGAGTTTTTTAATTAATATTTTAATGAAGTTCTTTTATCAATAAAACAATACTATCCGTTAAAATAAACTTTATTGGCTACGTCTGTAAATGATTTGTTATTTCAGTTGATAATTATTTAATATTTGATTTGAATTGCACTACTTCATAATATACATGATACAAGTGAAAATCAGATATTCTTACAATCTGTATGATGAAACAAATAGTAAATTAATTTTTTATCCAATTTGTATATTGAAATCAACGAAGAAGAGAAGCTTAAAGTAGAAAATATGTTAGAATATTTCGATCCTCCTAATAGCATCGATTGTGGTCTTATAAAAATGAAATGTAACTTAATATATGAAAATCTTTTGAATAACACAAATTAGATCTGCTGAGTCTGAATTTGCCTTATAAAAACCTAATATTTCTTGTTTGAAGTATAAATTAGACGCTTTTATGTATTTTTATGATTTTTTATTCATATGATTTTATTTATGATTAATTCAATATATTGCTATGAAGAAAATAATTTGCCAAAACTGTCTCTCGTTAAGTATGACAAAGTCTATATTAGAAAAATTTAAATGATTTTTTGATGTCTAACTTATAGAGGTTTGACTGTATTTAAATATAATGCTAATATTATATCGGCTTCAAATTTCTATTTTTATATTATTTTAAAGGGTTTATGTACAAAATTTTAGACCGGTTTTTTGACCATATCTCATGTGAATTCTTTCAAAAAATGTATTTATAAGAGAAAATATGAACATTATAAAATAATAAATGTCAAAATAAATTAAGAAAATTAGAAATTTTCATTTTATAGATTATATGAGCAAAACCTTACTAAGTTTTTTTGCGCATAAAACTTATGAAATACTGTATTTTGTATTAAGAGTATTTGAAACGTTTATGTCAAGTATTTTAAGAAGCATAATGAGATTAAAAATTATATTCAAATAAAAATGAATTATAAAATATATTATGTAATAATATGATCTAAAAGCTTATTTCAAGTCTATTAAAGAATGAAATTTTTGATTTACAAATTAAACGAAAAGGTTATAACTACATTTTTATAGTTGATATATGATATAATTAAAAACAATATAAAACTTATCTTTAATAAAGTATTTAAACAAAAATGTTTAAATGTTGAAGGTTTACTCATTATAGGACTATTGTATTTAAAGCTCAAATTTAAAACAAAAACAAGAAATATGCAAAACAGTGGCACAAAAATTTTAATAATATACAAATAAAAACATAATACGTAATAAAAAACAAGAAATAAAATAAAAGTGGCAAAATATTAAAAAGTATAAATAAAGGTTAGGAATATGATTAAATAAAACAAAAAATGTATTATTCTAACAACGTATACAACAAATTTGATGATCAATTAAATAAATTACAATATCCATCAAGTCCTTACAATAATAATGTTGACGATTCTAGCAGAGCATATAGCCCACAAGCATATAACCAACAATATCCACAAAATCAACAATATGGTCAACAATACCCACAAAATCAAACATTTGGACAACAAAATGCACAATATAGTCCTTACAATCAACAAAATGGACAATATCAAGCATTAGGACAAAGTCATAATCAATCTCCTTTTTATCAAAATACTTTGGATTCTATTAGAGGTTTACAGAATCAAAGATCTCCTTTTATTCATCAACAAGCTCAATATAATCCTTATCAACAAAATCAATATCAACAAAGTCCATTCCAAAGTCCTCAAAATCAATTTGCTCATAATGAATATAACAGATTCAATCAATTTTAAAAATAAATCATTATGGTCTTTTTAATTTTTTAATAGTTTATTTAATCAGTTTCTTGTTTACATTTTTGAAATATTTGAGAATATATTATTGCTTAAAATAATGCTGCAAATAATCTAAAGTTTATAAATTTATCAAAAATATCGTATTAAGCTTTGTAATAAATAAAATTTTTAAAAATTTTTTCTGATATTTGAAACTGTATTATTGGCAATACAGTCTGTATTCATAAGGAATCCTTATCAAGTTTTAAGAAATGTAGTTATCGAAATTAAGCAGATATATTGATAATTAATACTATTAAATACTATCAAGATTTAGAAAAATAAAATCGATATACTTTTTTGAGAAATTTTTTGTCATTTTAATTAATTTGCTTATAAATGTTTAAATTTCAAGTAAGTATAAACATTGATGAAGCTAAAATAAATTAAACTTCTTTTTTGATCAAAAAATTCGCATTCTGAACTCAAGAATTCATCATATAAGTATTGTTCTTTAAGTTCAAAATCAATAAAATATAGATTCAAACATTAAGATCAAAATATGTATATAAAATATTAATTTAGTTTATTAATATTGATAAAATCTATTATAACTGTTGAACAAATTTTCATTAAAAGATCTATTGCTTTGATTAGGATGGAATTGATTATTTGCATTAAGTGTAAGATTATTTAGACTTTGATTATAAACTTGATCTCTTTGATGAATATTCTGTTTAAAATTTTGGTTGTTATAGTAATCATTGTTGTTAATAGTTTGAATATAAGGATTATTGTATACCTGATTTTTAGGGAAGAAATCAAAATTATTTTCATTAAACATATATTGATTAGAAATATTATTAACTTCTGCTGATGAATGAGGATTAGAATATGTTGATTTCATCTTTATATTTTGGTTATATTGTTGATTTATATATATATTAGTTGGATTATTTATTCTATTTAATTCATTATCAAATTGATCGTTAATCTTATTTATATTATATTGCATTTATTTTATCTTTTTAAATTTATTTTTATATACCTTTGTTATATAGCCACTTTTTATTTTATATAGTTAAATTAAATTATAAAAAATTCAGGTTTTGATAAACTCTTTATATGTATTTATTAAATATTTTTTTGTTTTTATCTGATTCGAAATTTAATGAAATTTTTATGAGGAGCATATTTATCTTGTCTTTTTACTTAAAGTACAATATATTATATTTATAAATTAAACCAGAAATATTTGCTAAATTAAATAAGGCTTTTTATTATATTTATACTAAAGAAGTTAAAATATTTTATTTTTAAAGTTTTTTTATAAAAATAAATAACCAAACTGAAGGAATATTTTTAGAACCGAAAAACAGGTTAAAACTTGGGAGCTTTATATAATTTAAAATAATGAATTTGTTTATTCGCTATAAAAAAGTTGTAGATTTAAATACTATAAAACCATGATAGCTGTATAATTTACGTGGTTCATTTTTATATTTTTGACTATACATAGGACTCAAAAAAGTCATATACGGTAAAAACAGTGTCTTTATAAATAATCAATGGTATAAATCTGGCAAAAAATCTGAAACTAGACAGAAATCTGTCCTTTTTTAATGGATTATAAATTATTTTTGTTTATTAAAAAAGAAACAATATTCAGCTATTTTTATTAAAAACTGAGCGATTTCACCTGTCACGATTTTGAGCCCTAACTATAGAATATAAATCAGGATTTTTATGTATAAAATGTTAAATATTATTAAATTTTACCAATTTTTATGGTTTTCTATAAAATTATAAATATTTTATTGTCTTATCAAATTCAAATACAAAATTTTCCATTTAATAAATTGTTTTTGTTAATAATCATATTGTTTCGAAATTAGTGTGAAAAATAGACCACGTAACTCATAAATAGTGCTCAAAATAGATTGAAAGTGAAGCTTGCTCATTTTCTAAGAAGCCAGATCTTTGTTTTTAATTATTAATAAAAGGTTATACTACCTACATTTCAAAATAGAGGTCACAATTGAAAATTAAAAATTTTCAAATTATAGGTAGCTTAAAAATTTAAAATTAATAATAAATTTGTTTGAAAGTTTCATTTGTCTTTAATTAAAATGATTAATTTTAAACATGAATTGATCTATTTTTATCAAATAATCACAACGGTTTGATTTTTGAAAGTGTTTCAAACACCAAAAAGTTCAATAAAAATAAACAAAAAATACCAAAATATATAATTAATCCCTTATAATGTTAAAATACAATAAAATTTCAATGATCGAATATAAGTTATTCGAAAAACCAAAGTGCTGATTTATTCTTATAAAAAACGATATGCGACCTCTATTTTGTAATGGAGGTAGTACATTATTTAAAAATAGATTTATATCTTATTTAATTCTTTTTACATATTTTCATGATCGGTTATAAATAAGGATCCTATTATTATGTAAATAATAGATATTAATATTGAAAAAGTTTTAATACTTGTATTTTAATTCAGATATTCAGATCATATTCATAATGACGTTTGAAAGATCTATATTTTGGTGATCCCCATCTATATTTTTCTAAATTTTTGTTTGAGTCCTAATCATACAGCTGCCACATATAGTTATTAAAAGTTATCATTATCACAAAAACTCCACTTCTATATTATCTTTCAATTAAAAAACTATCGCAGAAAACCAGCTAAGGTCGCTAATGTTAAATTAAAATGCTATTTTTATAAAATATAAAATTAAAGATAAAAATAATGAAAACCAAAGAATAATTTATTTCAAATTTAAAAATTATATTTGTTCATGTTTAATTCCCATTGGTTTTGTGCAACATTTCTATTCATGTTGTTTAATTCCCATTGGTTTTGAACATTTCCTCTCATGTTGTTTACTTCCCATTGGTTTTGTGCAACATTTCCTCTCATTTGGTTCATCATATTTGGATTCATCATACTTTGTTGTTGGTTCATCATTTGATTCATGCTTTGTTGGTTCATTTGATTCATCATATTTGGATTCATCATGTTTTGTTGGTTCATTTGATTAATCATATTTGGATTCATCATGTTTTGTTGATTCGTTTGATTTTGATTCATCTGATTGTTATTATTCAACATTCTTTGTTGATACATCATATTTTGATTGTTCATGTTTTGTGGATTCATCATATTTTGTTGATTCATCATTTGGTTCATTTGATTTTGTTGCATGTTTTGACTCATTAATGGAGATTGCATACTTCTGTTTAAATCATTGTTCATGATTGGACTTGAAGGATATTTAATATTGTTTAATTCTTCATTAAATTGGTTATTTAATTGGTATTGCATCTTTTTGTATTTTTAATTTGTTTTACATCTTTATTTATATGTTTTGGTTTGACTCGCCACTTTCTTAATTGGTTAAATGTCATTTAATTTTCTCTTTTTAAAACAGGTTTTCTTTCAATTTAAGCTATTATTAATGTCATAATTGTATAAATTAAAATTTCTGGAATTAGTTTTTCTATGAAATATACAAGAACCTTATTTTAATTTGTTTTTGTAATATGATTATTTTCATTTTCAAAATCTATTTAAAATACTACAATTTTGTATAAATATGGTTAAATGTCACTTAAGCTAAATTTTAATTAAATCAATTATACTTAATTAAGCCTATTTTTCAAATGAAAAACATCTAATAAATTATTTTTGTACATATATGCCTTAATTAGTATTAATTTTAAAAACTTTTATGGATAAATAAGCACTAAAGTATTAAATATTAACATATATATTATTTTGAAAATGAACAAGCTAACTTGTGTTATTTTATCCAGGTAATACAATAAACAGAGAACTTTTTTAATTATTTTATAAAAAATGCTTCCAAATTAAAAGCTTTAAGTTTACTCAAAATTCTGTTACATTTTACAAGTTTTATGCTCAGATAGATGTATTTTTTTTGAAATGAGCTCATTAGTTTACATATTTCGTTATAAAATAATGTTTAACCTTGAGAAAACAATTGTTTCTAGAATTTTAAATGTTTCTAAATATTCATAAAGCTAGGCTTCAAATATTTTGGAATCAATAATCGGTAATGACCTATTAATGGAGGGGGGAGAGTCAGACATATGACGTAATTTTGACCGATGCATTTAATAATCATAAAAATTTAAAAAAATCAAAAAGGTTAATGAAAATTTAATAAAAATATTCGATTGACTACAACCACAGCTTAAAAACTACCCGTGAAAGATTTGATTATCTATTATTAGTATTATCAAATTTTTATAAATAAATTATTTATTTGTAATTTTTCATATTTAACCCATTGCGGACGACTTGTACAACCGGTTGTACAAGAAAAATTTTACGTTTCAGACGGCTTGTACAACCGGTTGTACAAGGTCAATAACTCTTTGTATTTCTGATAAAAAAGTATGAAAAATACCTCCTTCGATAGAAAAAATTCTTCCTCTATTAATACATAACGATAAAAAACTATTATATTTGAATAGAGCTTGTAGATAAGCGTTTAAGCTCTCAATCAAATATGTTGAATTTTAAATAAAATTTTAAATTCAAATAAATTTATTGCAAAGAAGCTTTTTAAATAAAAAAATTATAAATAAACTCTTTATTTAATTTCAGTTTCATATTTTTTATTCAATTAAATCATTTTTATAAAAATATTATAAGTGTTTCACTTTAGTGTTGAAAAATAATTGATTAATAGAAAATAAAAGATTAATAACAAACAATATTATAAGTATAAAATTGTTTTTTAAGTTGTAAATATCTACAATATACCCTTCGCCACACAGGCATTTTTTTGAAAAAAGCGGTTCGTCCGCAATGGGTTAAGATTTTAAATTTTTATGATTATTAAATGCATCGGTCCGAATGATGTCATATGTCTGACTCTTCCCCCCATTAATAGGTCATTACTGGTGCTCAAACAAAAGGCCAGAAACAATTGACAGATGCGGACCTAAAAAAGACAGATCTGTCAAACGTCATTATGACTAAAATCTGAAACATATTTTCATCAAGTAAAAATGAGGTATTTATTTAACCCTTTGTGGACCAGGGACCTTTTTGACTAAAAAGCACAACTAGCGCTTGAATTAAATATTTTTTGATACTTATTACTCTGCTACATTTATTTTGATCAAAAATTTTTAGGGTCCTTCTACAACCGGTTGTACAAGAAGTCCGCAATGGGTTAAAATATGCAGTTGTGAATCTGTCAAAAAGTATGAAATCTAGACAGAAATCTGTCTTTTTTAAATGGTGTATATAATATTGTTATTTATTA
>JAQFYD010002263.1:0-10101 GCA_034694225.1 Bourletiella hortensis
TTTTTTGTCTTTGCTTAGCTCTACTTGAGCAATTTCAATTTATGTATTCGCTATTGCACAATTGAATTTAAATCAAAGCAATTTGATTATACAAATTAAAAACCTCTCAATTACAAAAAAATTAATAACTTATAGCGAAATACTATAAAATAATAAGCTTTCCCCATTAACGCTTTCGCTGATAGAGTTTTTTTGAATTTTTTACACTCAAAATTAATTAAAATTTTTGAAACAATTAAATAAAATTGATTAAAAAATTTTGAAAAATTTGCATAAAATTAATTATGCAACAATAATCTATAAGGAGAATTATTATATGAACGTATAGATACTAGTCATATTATTCATATTATAAGCCTAAAAACACATTATATGTATAAATGATAATAAGATTTGTTAATATATATGCAATGTTTTTAAACAAAAGCATATTTCTTAAAAACGGATATTTATTTTATTGTTTCATGACGGATTTTTCCGTTTTAGCAGTTTGAGAAAAGCTAACTTTTTACGGATTCTTGCGTCGCTAGCAGCTAAAGGGGTAAAAAGTTTAATTGTTAAAATTTATTTTAATAATATTTTTTTAATTAAGACAATTTTATTAATTTATACTTACCATCAAATGAATATATACTAAATGGCTAAATAAACAAAAGAATTTTACATGTATATACAGAACTCAGATTCATCAAAATGTTTTTTTATGTTTGAGTATTTTGCTTTTAAATTTGTATATATTTTATCATTAAATCATTTCCATTGAATATAATCACTTTACAAGTCCCTGCCAAACTCAGAATTATAAGTCTAATAATTGTTTTTAGATACGTAAAAAAGATTTTTTATGTGTTTGTAACGATTAGTGTATTTGTTATTTTCTTCAAAATTTATATACCTTCTTCGTATTAAATTAAGAAGCTCAAATAACATTTATGGTTTAATAAAGGCTTTTATACTGACTTTGATTTAATTAGACTGGAATAAGCTATTGTTTTACAAGTTTAAACTCAAAGGTTATATTTTTAATCACGCTTAAAGCCAGGTATTTTATTGAATACGATTAGGAAGTTGTCAAATAAACCAATGAATATTGTGATTGAATTATATGATATCAATTGTAACTTTTGAAAGATTTGTTTAATAAATACGCGCGTCTAATATACTAGTGACTCATTTGATTGTCGCCAATTAGATATGTGTTAATTTTAAAAATTTCATGCATATTTATTAAATGGGTCCATTAATATAAATAATGAATCATTTATGTAAAAATGAAATGAATATAATATTTTTAAATTTAACATTTATATACTTTTCTACAAATATTATTGATCATACAAAGTCTCTTGATATAGAATTTTGTAAAATTAATTTGGTTAATAAAATTAAATTAAAAAACAAATTAAAGTGTGGTAAAAATTTTGAAACATATAAAAGTGGTTTTATAATAAAAGAAAACAGTAATAGTAATATAAAGTATTATTATATTAAAGATATAAAAGATTGTAGTGGCTATGATTGTGTTGATTACTCTAATGAAATTATTGATTTTGATACAATTTTAAACAATAATATAGGGGAAAGCATAATAGGGAAGAATGTGATTATAAAAGATAAAAAAATAAAAATCACTAATAACATATATGAAAAAATCAAAGAATTATATAAAATTCATGTTGTTAGTAAATCAGAAACAAAAGACTTAATTAAGAAGAATAATGGAGATGTAATTATTTTAGAGTCATCATACAAGTTTGTAAAATACAAAACTAAAAACTTTAAAATAAAGTTATATAAAGGATATAAAATAAATATAAAAAGAAAAGGATTCAAGGGATTAATAAAATTTGAAATAAGTAATGAAAAGAACCAAATTGTTGAAAATTTTTATATTATTAATGAAAATCATGTAAGAGCTTCTTTTGATAATTTGGTATTTATTAATGGTCCTCCTATTTCTGAATATTATATTCATGTATTTACTAATCAAGAAAATATAAATATTGTTGATGATAATTACTTAAATTTGAAAGGAGAAATTGATATAATTAAAGAAAGTAATAAAGGAGTTTTTAATATAGACTTTGATGATAATGGCATGTATGAATTTACAAACACTCTTAATGAAAATATAAATGAAGTAAGTTTCAAAAAATATGATCTGCAATATTTTAAAAATCTTGTAAATTTGAGTCAACTATCAAATAAAAATGTAAAGTTTTTAAATGATCAAGAAATAGAATTGGTATTTGATTATATAAATGAAGGTTTAATAAAGAGCCTATCTTTCTGGCAACTTGATCTTTTGAAAGAATCTATATTGAATATAGATTGTGTTAAGTTTTCTTTTTTGCAAAAAGTTTATCTTGATAGTAAATCCATAAAGCATTGCAGTATTGTTAATATTTTTGAAGAGAACCCCCTAATCAACAGAAATTATATTATATTTACTATCATTACAATATTTGCTTCTTCTATCTTTTACTGTAAAGTCAATGTTTAACTTCTTTATATTGAAAATCTGAAAATTGTGTGAGTTTTATAGTTAATTTGTAATTTTAATAAATAAACAGTTTCTAATAATGAATACTCATCTCACATACATTTTCAATTTTAGAAATCAAGAAAACAATAAATAAATCTGAAAAATTACTGTATTTCACAGGTTATTTGCGAAAAAACTCCGACAGGTTTTTAAGCAGAACTCATCTGCATTTTTTTAAAAATGTATTTGCAAGTGAAAACAAAAAAACATAAAATCAGGGCTTTCTAAATCAAGATAAGTAAAATTAATCATTTGGCAAGTTATTTTCCAAAGATTCTTCAAATTTTTTTGTGCATATAGCCTGTAAAAGACTATATATAAATTAATAACAATAAACCAATATATGACTATTGCTAACCTTTGAATATGATAATTAGTGCTCAAAATCGAGATAGGTGAAACTTGTTCAGTTTTTTATAAAAAAACAACGGTAGCTGTATGATTTAAATGGTCCATTTTTTACACTGATGACGAATCAAGTTGACTATTAATAAAAAGCAGGTTTTAAATGAATAAATATAGATCTATACTTAATAAAACGTAACTACGTATTTATAATCTCATTAAAAATATTATTAAAAATCGATAAAATTTAATTATTTTTAAATATTTACACATATAAAACCTGATTCAAGTGTACGCGTCATCGGTGTGAAAAATGGACCACGTAAATCATACTGCTACGATTTTTTAAATAAGTTGCAAGTCAACTTTTGATTGCATATATTTTTGATTTAATTTTAATAAACCTCGGGCTCTATTTGGTGCTTTTTAATTAGTTTTTTAACAATGCATTTTTAATTTAATTAATTTTGTCAAAGCATTTTTAATTTGAGAAATTATTTGATTGATTTAGGAAATTTGTAAAATTTGAAAGTATATAGATATGTTCACCTTAGTGATATAAAAACAACAAAAAACTATTACATAGTATATTGCGTTTTATATAATATGGAAAATACTCTATAGCTTGTTGAAATATCTAGTTTTAATTACAATAACATTAAGTTTTATTCCAATTGATCTGTTTTTGTTTAGATATTTAAAATGTTTTAGAGAATGAGTTTGATGTTTTTTGTGAGAATTTTGAGTTAGTAGTTTTCTATATTATTTTTGATGGAGCTTACAAAAATTAACTCAAAAATTTAATACTTATTGCAATTATTTTTCATAGAAGTGATATTTTATTTCTATATAAAAATGCAATATTATAATTTGTAAAAATAATTAAATCAATAGCTTTCATATTTTATCGATAATAAGAATAATTAGTATAAGAAAACATTTAAATCATAAAATATTGCTTATTAATATTAATTTTAAGTTTGTTATACCTGTAAATAAAGAATAGAAAAGCAAAATCATGAAAAATCGGCAGTATGATCCTTTCCGATAGATTTTTATCAAGATTTTCGGAGATTTTCGTAATATAGTAAATAATATTAAGCAAGGTTTGTAGAATCTTAATACGGACCAACTACAATCAAGTCTTAAGATAGAATAAAAACAATATAAAATTTAAATACTGTTTACTAATTTGATTTTATGTTTTTGAATCCTTTATTTACTTCTGAAGTGTAATGAAAGATTTCTGTTAAGTACTTCAAAATTTCATGTAATTTATTCTTCATGTAAGCATTAAAACAATATTTGTATTTATTAGACTTCACTATTAAATCTTTAATTAGAATAAATTTTTATAAAACAACTTAATGTTTATCAAAAATAATAAACATTCAAAACCCAATGTTGAGTATTAATTTTTATAGCTTATTACATTTTTAATTTTTAATCAAAAAGAATAAACATTTGATTGACAAAATTAAATGTTTATAAATTAAGAATATTTCTATAGTTTTATAAAAATTAAAATACCTCTCAAATATTATTGTGTACAATAAATAATGGAATCTAAAGACAATAATATTGTTTGTGAAATACAATTGTATAATTATATCAAATTTGATGTAAGAAATTTTAGAATAAAGTTAAATAAGGAAGACAAGATATATGTTAAAAGAGAAAATTATAAAGGATTAATAAATATTAAAATAGTTAATAATATAGATATTATTGAAAATTTTTACATTAATAATGAAAAACATTTAAGAATTTCATTTGATAATTTAGTCTTTATAAATGGTCCTCCTATATCTGAATATTATGTTCATATATTTACTCATAAAGAATGTATTAAAATTGTTAATGATAATTTTTTGAATATAAGAGGTAAAGCCACAATAATAAAAGAATTGCAAAATACTTTAAGCAAAAGTGATTCAGATTCTTACAATGAAGGAATTAATCAATATAATTTATTAGATTTTTCTAATATTGGAACTTTAGATCTTTTATTCATTAACTATACGTCACCAGACAAAACAAAACTAGTTTTCAATCGTGTGAACGAAGACATTGCTAAAGAATTTAACTCAAATGCTTTAAGAATAATAAGCGATAATTTTGAAAACATCAGAAATAATTCCTTGTACGAAACGACAAAGAATTCTGGATCAGATATGACAAATTATTGTTATTTTGATATAGATGTAGAAACAAATCAAAATATTAGCAACAGTTATTTTCTTGTTACATTTCTGATTATATTTATATCATTTGTTTCTTATTTTAAGTTTAAAAAGAAGCTTTTTAATATAAAATAAATTTATTTTTTAATAATTCAGTGATAAATAAGAATTTTTATCGTATTTAAATAAATATACAAAGAATTAAACCTCTTACAAATTGATTCGAATTTTAGAATCTTTAATTTATGCATATTTAAAACTTTTTTCCATTATTATATCTGTTATAAACATATCAGAATTTATGTCGGCTGATTATCTTTAATTTTTATTAAAGAAATATATCGAAGTGAGAATTCTAGCTTTTATAAATTTCCAACTGTTATTTTGATATTGTCATAAAATATTTTATGTGATTTTAAGAAAATTTTCAAAAGTATTTCATGGATTATTTGAGCAAAAAAATCGAGAGGTTATTTGCGCAGATAGCATGCACATATTATGAAATATGTACAAATCTGAAAAATAAGTACAACCAAAAAATATTATGAGAAAATATTGACTTTATTTATAAAATTATCAATTAATAACAAACAATTATTTCTCTGATCTAATAAATGATTAAATCATTGTTTAATCAGGAATAAAACTGACTTAATAAAAACTTAATTAAATAATGATAAACAAATAAGTATTTTATGATTGCCATTTGTTTTGTTTTATTAAAAACATCTTTTAATTTTAGTATTTCAGTTAAATATATGAAATTATATCATTGATTATATATAAAACATTTTGCGCAAATAAACTGAAAATAAAAAATTGGCGGGTTATTTGAGCAAGATCGCACAAGATAGATGTACATTTTGTGCACAAATAACCCATAAAAGACTGTAAATAAAATTTTGATTTTAACATCAAACTTATCGATATACTTATTTTTCAAAAGTATCAAAATAAAAAAGTTTGAAGATATAAAAATGCATTTTTCAAGTTACTTGTGCTGAAATCTTCAAAAATTTTACTGAAGAATTATAAGTTAATAAGTTAAAAATAATACAAACATATTCTCTATTTATATTAATTAATATGAACTTATGTCTAATAGTTTTACTATTAAGCAACAAAATGAAATCTATGTTTAATCTCAAGACTTTTGATTCATCAATAGAGTTAGTAAGAAAATTGGGTCCCGATTTTTTCTGAAATGCCCATATAACGTACTATGACTAAATCACAGTACGGGGTTTTACCTCTAAATATTAATGATGTTAGTGTTTTTTAAACAGCAAATATGGCAGTTTTCATTTTAAAAATACAGTTTCTGAAACAAATTCCACCACACTCAATTTTCGAATGTTTATAGAAAAATAACTATGCTACACTTTGGTGATAAGAACTTATTAAAACTGCCAATAAGTACAAGTTTTGTATTTTATATCGTCTCTCAAATACATGTTAAAAATCCTTATTAAAAGATATCAAAAATTGATAAATAATTGAGGGTTTAATTAATATCGATTAAAAATGTCAATATGAATAAAAATAAACTTATTCTTATAGAGATAGTATAAAAACAATATGTATTTTATTTTTTAGTTAAACTAACCTTTGAATTTTATTTTAGGCTATTTATTAAATTTACGATAAAAAACCATCTTTTTAAAATGAAAACTACCATACATTTAATAGTTTTTAAAGTAAAAATGTATCTTTTTATATTAGCAATATCCGGAAACTTTTAATTAACTTTTCTTTGCTTTATTTTCTATGTTTAAACTGGTTTATTCTTTGTTTTAAATGGTCAGATTTTTTTGAAAAGAAGTTTAAAATTTATGAAACAAAATCTAAGAATTTTTTTTATTTTTTTTCTTTTTAACTCTAAGAAATTCAGAAAAAGTTAAAACCATAGATTAAATTACAAAATTTTGAATCTTGAAAATACCAAAGCTCGTTCAGATTATATAAAATAAGTTATATATTAAAGTAATGGCCTATTTGAGAATCTGATTTTTTAAAAATAAACCAGCTTTTTATATATAAAATTTTGCCGTTTAAATCGGTTTAAATCATTGAAAATCGCCGATTGTTTTCCTTGCCATATTCATCAGTTAACAACAAAACCGGTTTGTCCGAAAAATGCTCAAAATACAACATTTTTAATCAAATAATGCTTTCGTTAAAAAATGGCATCAAATTAATCAAATGCAAGCATTTTTTATCCTATCATATTTGATTGTTTCTAGATAAAATATTAAAATTTTAAAAAACGTACATCAAGCAAGCCTTATAAATTTTCAAACCAAATTATTTTTGTTTACATATGATAGAAAAAAGTTAAAATCATCGTCATTTTTGTCATTTTACATCTTCAAAAGAGCATTTGTAAAAAATATTTAAAATTGAATAGACAAGAACTAAAGTGGCGATGCTTTTTAAAGGGTGATTACACCTAGATTTTTGGTTTCATTGGAAAGGAGATACCTTATAGGATACTGGATTAATTGATGTCGTGGTTATATACCTTGGGTATACTATTGAAGATAATGAATATACATCAAAGAAAAATACATTAGAAATAAAGAGAAAAAAATCAAATTTTAAGAATTTGAAGCTTGAAATTTATTAAAATATATTAATACATAATATATTATTTGAAATTGTATTATTCCAATTGTGGAATGGTTAGTGAATATTTTTAGGCTTTTAATAAATCTGATTTTTAACAAAAAACAAAGAACATTTGTTTGTCTTTGGAATACTATTACTGATTTTTGATTATAAAGAACATTGTGCAATTTCAATGATTTCAATAATATAAAAGAGCTATAGGATTCATATTGAAATGAATTAAACATGGAGTTTTGTTAAAGTTTTCGGATAATAGCCCTATAAAACTCAATGTATGCTATTTCTAGAATACTTTTAATTAGAAAAAAGTTTTTTACTCATATAAAAATAAACTACAGTTTAATTTGCGGTGTGATGAAACATTAACTTTTATAAACATAAAATCATTTATACACATCCTCTAGCATAGTAAAATGTTTCATATCAATAACTTGTATATACTTAAATCTCAATAATTAACATTTGTACTCTTAAAACTACAAAATACACAATGGTTTATAAAAGTGTGAAAATACAAGTTTTCCAAAAATATTTTTCATGAATTATTTCAAGATTTAAATAATAGAAAAGAATGCATAAATTTTTTTTTAAATTAAATGTATTTGAATTTGTTATCAGCTGTATTCTCGATAGATGTTAATACTTGTAATCATATGAATGAAGTAGGCCTATATTTATGTAATATATCAGAATTATATTCTATAGATTTATTGGATAGAGTTAGTTGCAATGAAACTATTAAAGAATCAAAATCAAGAAACCCAAATTACTCTACTTTATTTAAAAACATTGACTCAAGTAAGGAGAATCCAAATGATGAAAGATACAGTTATTACTATTTAAGAAAAGGAAGTTCTGATTGTAATAACAAAGGAAGAAGCTGTTTTATAAACAATGCAGAAGAATTAGTAGATATTTCTTTGTTTGTAGAAAACAATTCTGACATAATTAAGAATAGTTTAGGCAAAAGCATTTTTATTGGTAGTGATAAGTATACTGTAACTAAAGAAAGTATAAGTAAACTTTTGAAGTTACAAAATAAAAATTCTGAAAGATTTTTGGATATTAGAGAAGAACCTCTAGTTTTAGAGCCTATAAGCGGAGACAGAATAGCGTTTGATTCTTCTGGCTTCAAAATGATTTTATACAAGTATAAAAACTATCAGATAGTTTTAGATGAAAACACTATATTAAATATTTCTAGATCTAAAGGATCTAATCTTATTCAACTTTCTATTGCCTCTATCGAAAATCTTAAAGGACCTCCAAATATAGAAACTTTTTTATATAATGGTGTCTTGGAATACAAATTAGGTAAAATAGTCGATGACACAAATGCTTTAGAAGGAAAAATTCCTAATGATAATTTTGATAAAACTTTCAAAATTCTTGAATCAAATTATATTGAGTTCCCTGATACTATCAATCTTATAAGAAAAGCCGAAAATAATTTCTTTTTAGTTGAATGGGAGGAAGGTAGAGAATACGAATTTTACAAAACTGAGAACTTTAGACCTAAAGATAAAAAAGTCACTAGACTGTTTAATAAAAATGGGAGGTTTTCAGATATTAATGAACTTAACAAACAAGTATATCCAATTTTGATAGATCAACTAAATGAGAAAAATATTGCTCTTTTAAATAAGAAGCAAACCAGTTTGCTGTTTTATGTAGTCAACAAAGTTTACAAAGCAAGTATTGTTGGGCTGACTTTTCCTCAATTAAATGAATTTAAAAGAATATTTAGTAAACTAGAAAAATCTAATCAACCAAATACAAAAAAGCTACTTTTGTCTTGTGATGATTATTCTTCAATTCAAAAAATATTTATTAAAGATGGATTAATTGATGAAAAGTGTGTTATTTATTCTGATAAATATATAGAAGAATACTTGAATGCATTCTATAGATTTCCTGTATACCTTATTGTTATTTCAGTAATCTCAACTATTTGTATTATTTCAACTACTTTGTTTACTTATTTTTATCTGTATTTCAATTAAATTTTGTAACATTTTTTGTATATTTCAATTACATAACTAGGGGTCAAATTCGAGACAGGTGAAACTTGCTCGGTTTTTAATAGAAATGATAAATTATTGGTTCTTTTTAAATAAATAACAATATTTCATACACTATTTAAAAAGACGGATTTCTGTCTAAACTTCATGCTTTTTGTCAGATAAAACCTGTGATTATAAATAAATGTCCCCATTTTTACTGCATGAAAACATGTTTCAGATTTTAGTCATACTGTCGTTTGACAGATCTGTCTTTTTTAGGTCCCCATATGTCAATTTTTTCTGGCTTTTTGCTTGAGCCCTATACTACTCTGTTCCGAAATAAGTGTCCACTTTTGAATTTTAAAGCGTTTCGAAATAAGTGTCCACTTTTATGATT